>APFE030203929.1:10802-67238 GCA_000404065.3 Pinus taeda
GTGGTGCCAGGTTAGGACAAGAATTTTGGGCAGAGGTGGTGGATACTACATGTTACCTGGTCAACAGGTCACCTTCATCAGCGTTGGAGGATAAAACTCCACAAGAAGTATGGACTGGTAAGAAACCCTCTCTTTCACATCTGAGGGTATTTGGATGTGATGCATATATACATGTTCCAAAGAAGAAACAAACCAAGTTGGATAGTAAATCTCAAAAGTGCATATTTATTGGGATAAGGATGGTTTAAAGGGTTATAAGCTTTGGAACCCAGTAACAAGGAAGGTTGTGTACAGCCAAGATGTGGTGTTCAGAGAGGTAAAAGATGTTATTAAACATGAAATCCAACCAAAGGAACCTGAGAAGATAGAGTTTGAGCTTAAGGAGGAGGAATTAGACTCTACAACAGAGGAGGAATCAGGAGATGAAGAGCCACAATACTCCGGCTGTGAGTAAATCAGCTCGAGAAAGAAGGCAGCCAGAAAGGTTATATTCCATCTGCTTTCTATATCTCTTGCTTTGTCTGTTACTGATGATATCCCAGAACTGTGAAGGAAGCAGTGGATTCAGAGGATGGAAAACTCTGGAAAGAGGCCATGGTTGATGAAATGGCATCTTTGCACAAAAATGAGGCTTGGGATCTGGTGGAGTTGCCGGCTGGAAGGAAACCCATTCGCAGCAAATGGGTGTTCAAGAAGAAGGCAAATGCAGAAGGGAAGGTGGAGAAATACAAAGCTCGGTTGGTAGCAAAAGGTATTCCCAGGTGCCGGGAATTGATTTTGGTGATATTTTTTCTCCTGTTGCCAAGGTAACTTCTATTAGATTACTTTTATCTGTTGCCGCTGCTTTTGATTTTGAGGTAGAACAGATGGATGTGAAGACAACATTTCTTCACGGGGATTTGGAAGAGGAAATCTACATGAAGCAACCTGAAGGCTTTGCAGTGAAGGGTAACAAAGAACTAGTATGCAAGTTAAAGAAGTCTCTGTATCGGTTAAAACAGTCACCAAGGATGTGGTATCAGAAATTTGATACATTTATACGGGGACTTGGCTTCACCAGAAGCAAAGCAGATCATTGTGTGTATTTAAAATTAATTGGTGACCGTGTTATTTATCTGGTCTTGTATGTGGATGATATGTTGTTGGTTGGAAATGACAAATAAATTATCTAGGATTTGAAGACCCAATTTTCCTCCAAATTCGACATGAAATATCTTGGTGCTGCAAACTATATTTTGGGCATCGAAATTAAAAGATATCGGATAAAGAGGAATCTCTGGTTAAACCAAAGGATGTAAGTTGAGAGAATACTGGAGAGGTTTAATCTGCAGGATAGTAAACTAGTGAAGGTTCCTATTCTTATAGGTGTAAATTTATCTACTGAACAATGTCCCAAGACATAAGAAGAGGAACAGGATATCCCATGTTCCATATGTAAGTGTAGTCGGTAGCCTGATGTATGCAATGGTATGTACTAGACTAGACATTGCACATGCAGTGGGAGTATTGAGCAAGTCTATGTCAAAACGAGGAATGGAGGATTGGAAAATAGTGAAGTAGGTTTTTAGGTATTTGGATGACACTAGTGATTATGGTTTGTGCTACCAAGGAAGACCAGAATTGGACAAACTATTGGATATCCATGGCTTTGTTGATGCAGATTGGGCTAGAGATCTGGATCAGAGAAGATATACAAGTAGGTATGTGTTTAACCTATTTGGAGGTTCAATCAGTTGGATGAGTAGGAAACGATCTATAGTGGTACTATCAACTATAGGGGTAGAATACATTGCAACCACTCACGCAAGAAAGGAAGCAGTTTGGTTGTAGAGATTGTGTTCAATTATGGGGTTAGTACAGGAAGCTATAAGGATAGAATGTGATAGCCAAAGTGAAATTTTCTTGGGAAAGAACCCCACCTATCATTCAAAGACAAAGCACATTGATGTTCAGTGTCACTTTTTGAGGGATATGATAGAAGATAAAAAGGTGTTGCTAGTAAAGGTGGACACTTTGAAGAATATTACAGATACATTGACAAAATCTATGAGCTCTAAGAAGTTCTCTTGGTGTACAGAGACAATGGGCATTTTCGGGCTGGAAAAATCACTAAGCTCTCTTGTGGCCCCCTGTGGAAAGAAAAAAATATAAGTGGGATAATGTTGGGTTGTGTTATATTCTTTCCATGACTAGCCCACATAGTTAACCGGGGGGTTAGAAGGGAGGGAAGAGACCCCCATCATTGCACCGATTGTGTAGTGGGGGGCGGGGGGGAGAGGGGGAGTCATAGGGGTTTGAGATGTACCCGTAACCCCCGCTTTATGGGGTCTAGGGTAGCGCCCTGGAAAATTTTGGTTTTGGACCCTATGTTAGGATGGGGGGACCCACCTATAGTTTTGTGCATGATTTTCGCACATATTTTTGGACGTGATAGTTTTCGGTCCATGTTATTGGATTCTTTAGCATGTATAAATATGTACTATAACATTGAAAGAAACATAATGAAAAATAAATCTAGTAGTCGTGGTTTTGGGATCCAGGGGAAATCTATGTACATATGTGTTTTATGTGATATGCTCCCTCATTATTTATATTCTGTGTTTTAGAATTCGTGTGTAGGTAATTTCTGTACAGGGTTAATACCTACATTATTGTCATCCTCATGTGTTTTCTAACCATTATTAGTCAATGGTTACTGAAAATTTGACCTAATGAAACCATATTACCTAATGAAACTGAAACCCTAAGACCTAAGACCTATTTGATGAGATAAACTGAAATGAACCTGAACCTGAACCGTTGATTGAAGCACACATGAAAATATATCAACAGATATGTGTCATGAGGGAAAAAATAACATGTGCCTACCATCA
This sequence comes from Pinus taeda, assembly GCA_000404065.3. Taxonomy (NCBI): domain Eukaryota; kingdom Viridiplantae; phylum Streptophyta; class Pinopsida; order Pinales; family Pinaceae; genus Pinus; species Pinus taeda. The sequence continues at coordinate 13,676 of APFE030203929.1, forward strand.
ATTGATCCATGACCTAATGGAATGGAACTCATTTAGAATGGGACTCCTAATATGATCGCAAAAGAGTGAATTTTGATCACTAATGGAAGTGTGAAGACACTAACACTAACACATGGGAAACTCAAAAAATTGCTTCTAGAGGATCCCGTCACATGGCTGCACCTACTCCTCCCCCTTCATTGCAACCAATAGTGCTTACCAATACATTCCCTCATCAAGTATATGTGGCTTCCTAGACTACATAGAATCCTCCAGCCCCCCAACCTTCGCAATATGGAATAAAAAGTTATAAGCTTCCCAAGATGAATTCTGAAGACATTAACCTCGAGACTATATTACAAAGGTATGACAATCCTCCTGATAATCAATGATTAACTCCCAAACCAAAGTTTACACTAAGCCCCTGTTGTCACCAAATGGTAGGTTGTAGATCCTTCCACCTAGGGTAGAGCTTCAACCTAAGATCATTAAAGGTCCATTACATCGAAATTTTGCTTCTTCTAAAAACGCCCATACATATAGTATAGTAGATGACTTGCTGCAACATCCCGCCACTAAAAAAACACTACAAGTTTTCTAGAAATACCCATCCAAATGGAAATCTCTACTATTTACATTGAGTAGTTTGGATCCCACTTACGATTGTTTCATTTTATTTGATGTTAATAAAGTAGAACATCACACCCTTCCTTCATTCGTTTTCTTTTGCATACTAGTCTCCATAAAAAATTCCACCATTCAATCCTGTATAATTTATGAAGGTGCCTCCATATGTGTGATGGTCATTAGTTTCTCAAAGAAACTTGGTTACCCTAAGCTATCACCTTCCACTATTAGCCTATGTGCTTGGAACAGTCGCCCTTCACATCTCCTCAGTTTGTATTAGAATTTCCCCATCAATATTGTTGTTAAGACAATATTTATTCATATCAAATTCATTGATTCCCCTTTATATTATAACATCTTAATGGGTCATAGTTACACATACACTGAGTTAGTTGTAGAATGTTCTATATTTTTCAAGATGTGATTTCATCATAATGAAAAGATCATCACTATTGATCAGTTTACTTATTATCACTGTCAGTGTTAAATCACTCCTCAGACCTCTATCTCATTAACTACTAGCAAAAAGGCCATGACTACCAATACTGATTTTTCGCCTAGAGTCTATAAATATTCCACGCTACTTGGGACTTATTATAGCTGATAATCACCTACACCTTTTGGGCCTATCTCTTCAAGAGTTTGAATGTTTTAAGTGTCACGGGCCACTGATAAGCACTCTGCTATGTCTTTCCAGTGCCCAACACCTCTACAACTCATCCTTGAGGAACAATTCCTCTAGGCCAGTTCTCTTACATGGATGTACCTCCATGTATTTTTCAACCAGGAACATTTTCCTTCGCTCTTTCTCACCCATGAATAGCTTGTCTAGCTAATTACTTGTCTTGTAGATACCTTTCTTATTCCTGCCACAAAGAATAATTTATGCTTATGTAATTTCTATGTTGAGCCTTACAAACATGGCCATGTGGATCCGAGTATGGTAGCATGATCCTCCCAGAAACACTCACAATCAAGTCAAACCTTATATAGGTTTAAGCCCAATCTAATTGGTTCTTATGATCCATTCCTTTGATTTAGTTCCACAACAACCACAACAAAAAGCCACTGCTATTTCATAAACATCTAGTGAGGGGGGAAAACCCCAGAAAAAGGAAACATAGACAAGGTAGCTGAAGCAACTCCCACTGCTCCTAAATGTTCAAATCCTTCTCCTCCATGTTTTTTGTCTAATGTTATTAAGCATGCTACTACTAATTATCCAAAGCTTCCTCATATCAAGGATTTGGTCTCTAACCATTTTCCCAACCCTAGCATTTCTGAGGTCCATGTTCCCTTACCTGAGTATGCCAAGAAGAACAAAACCTTACATAAAAATGACCCTTGTGCTTTGTGCAATAAGTATGGACATTATTACCAACACTGTCCTCGTGTCAAATATTTTCGTGATACACTTCAAGTGCTTCGCAAGTTAGATGTCACTCGTAATGACTCCATTTCCCCTCTACCTATAGGTTATGGCCCCATTTCCTTTGCCAAGGAAGGAGGTTTCTTAATCGACATTTATGATTCAACCTCTTGATTTTGAGATGAAAGATAGTTCATCCCCTATTCTCTACCTATCTTCATCCATGCGATTGATATATCCAAAATTTCTATGAGTTTTCTATTGTGCTTCATTTGAACCTTCTTCGGAGGTATCTTCTGTATCAACATCGCTATATGTCACATCTATTGGTTATATGTCCAAACTTTCTGACAATGCACATGTGAAACGTGTCTCTCATGATGACGCCTCAAGTAGTTCCAATTCATCATTTGGCCCCTCTTCGTCATGTCCTACCATATTTCATTCCAACAAAGGCATCATGCAATCCATGACCACCCCTAATTATCGTTTGGATGATATGCACCATCGTGTAGATTTCCGTTAACAACAAACCCATGATCAATATGTTTTGGAATCCAAAGACTTCATCCATGGTGAGGTCGCTTGGTTCAAAAATCCCATTCCTATACTATATGCTTTAAAAGAAGGTAATATGGTCAACACTTCACCTCCAATTAATATTCACATCTCAAATAAACGAGCAGTTCAACAAAATATCACCTTCTAGGCACAATGTACCCTCGAAGAAATTGAGCTAACACTAAGGTGTTCAAATAATTATTTGATGTTTTCACCAAGTCTTATTCTGAAATGCATGGACTTGACCTTGCCTGCATTGAAAGTTATATCGACACATGGCCCGATGCCATTCCTCTCCGCTACAAGAAAAGGCCCAACTATCCTTCCAAGGGTGTTGTTATTAAAGCTGAAGTAGGCTATATTAAGTTCAAGAAGGTTAGATTAATCTATCCCATTGAGTACACCACATGGGTGTCCAAAACTATTGTCGTTCTAAGGAAATAAGGCACCATTCATGTTTGTATGAAATTTCGTGATCTAAGAAAATCTTGTCCGAAAGACAATTTCTCCACACATTTCATCGACGAAATTGTTGATGAGTGTGCAGGACATGAGGTACTTTCCATTATGGATGGATTCTTTGGGTATAACCAAATACATATGTACTTTCTTGACCAACTCGAAACTACTTTTACTAGTTCATGGGGAAATATTTATTAAAGTGCCATGCCATTCTATTTAAAGAATGTTGGGGCCACCTTTAAGTGTGACATGATTTATTGTTTTCATGAACTATCTCACATTATCCTTGGGTATCTCAATGATCCCACTGCTCATTCCAAATGTTGGTTGCAACTCCTTGCCGATTTGTGTACCATCTTCCTCTGATGTTGCAAGAATAATATTCGCCTAAATCCCTTTAATTGTGTCTTTTGTCTTCCTTCCAGAAAATTTTTTGGCTTCATTGTGTCCAAAGATGGTATCACCCTTCACCCTCTCAAATTTCAAGCTATTCTTGAACTTCCTCCTCCTTAGACCCTTTAGCAACTAAAAATCCTCCAAGGCAAATCCAACTTTCTTTGCCGGTTTGTTTTTGACTACACCACTATTAGTCACGGATTTCTTAGACTCTTTTAATATAGCATTCCATTTGTTTGGGATGATCAATGTTAGCAGTATTTTGATGCCCTGAAGCATGCCCTTAGTTCCACTCCCTTGGTCAACCAACATAGCTTTGAGAGGGAATTCATCTTGTATGTCTTATCTTCCACCTATTCAGTTGTCATAGTATTAATATATAGACATGGAATTAGAAATGAGCACATTATCTATTATTTTAGTAAGAATCTTAGCAGACCCAATAGGGCTTCACTTAATGAACATTTGACATATCATGCACACTCATGGCATACTAAAACATTATACCCTAATTTTACTACATATTGGAAAATACATCTACTAATCAAATTATTTAACCCACTAACAATATGAGCACAATACACCTTCCCAATTAAAAAAATGCCTAGTTTCACTAGATATTGTAGGTATCCATTTTTTCATTAACATTTTTTATATGCCTTTATATGTTTTCATTAACTTTGAGCTCCATTTTTTTATACCTACCAATATAAAAACCTTTTAACCACTAATATATGATAAACATATTTTGTCAAATTTTCCTCAATATATGTCTCGCAATATGAAAGCATGTGGTATGTTATTTCTCCCCTACTGAAGCCCCTATGAGCATACCCCCTTTATTCCTACTCCCATGAATAATGGTTGGACCTATTTGTTGTGTTCTTTGTTCAAGAACTTCCTCATTATATCCTTACACGTACCACCAAGGTTGTTACTAACTCCATGTTGGCTCGTGGGTTCACGCCTATCCACCCCGTGTATGGACATGAGGCAGGCTTACCAATCGAGTGTGAAGTCCCATCCCACCACCTTGTTGTGAAAATCCTCCCTAACACCCAACCATTATATCAAAGATTCATCATGCTATAACACACCAATGAAGAGAGTTGTGCCGCCTTACATACCATTAAAGCAGATATAAAAGACATCAAAGCTCAAAATGACTGTAAATTCCACCCTCATACCTTTCATGAAGGAAGCCTTTTTCTTGTATATTAACGAGCTTACGATGTCATAGAAAATAAGAAGTTCAAACCATACATCATTTGTATGTGCCTAGGGAAGGGACCATACTTTTTATAGGGCCCATAGAGTGAGATTCTCCCCAACGCTTACAATGCACTCTTACTGAAGAAATTATTTGCATAATATTTACCATTGAAATGCATGTTGCATTTTATTTTTTTGCATTTAGGTATCTTTCATCTCCCATCATGTCATTTTTTGTCTTCTTCTTCCTTTCATATGGACCCATCATCGACATCATATATCGGTTATGAGGATAATAAGAGTCACTTCTACAAAAATATACCCTTGACAACTTGGCCCATTTTCTTCCCTTTGCATTCATTAGTCCACTGAAATGGTGTCTACATCAGATCTTCCACCAATATCAAGCCGAATGTGATGCACTGATAGGTTCATTAGTCAAACCCCTTGATCATCACATCCTTCACCTTCATGCTTTTCATGATTCCTTGCTACTCATTATCCAATTGAATGGTGTCTATCATGTGGATAATTTTGTCCTATTTAGAAAATATTTACGAGTTAAGATTTTGGCATATGACTTTGAACCCATTTCATTTATTCATGTTCCTGGAGCATAAAATAAATATGTAAATACCACGGAAAATAACATTCTATATTGGAATTTATTACACTCATATACAATAAGGCATCCATAAAATAAAAAATGGTGAACCACATCATTAAAATGATGCATAACCATATTATGCATCAAAATATCCGACATATAGTGTTTATGGTGGTCTACTCTAAATAAATCTAGCATCCCCATCACATGCTATCACCCTACATACAAAAATGGGGGAACATATGCCACTATTCCTAATCACCATCCTTTGGTGCATCCTACACCAATGGGGTTTATCGCCCAACTCATAAGCCTCTAACTATTTAACCAACCATCGATGTGCACCTCATGATAGCTCACCACTAAAAGGGAATAATAATACACTCATATGTTTACTGATATAATAGCTCATACCACCTATGCTCTAACATCCTGGTCAATATCATGTCAAACCTATGATGGAGATCGTTCACTAATGCATCACTATCTAGCCTATCATTTGATGTATATCGCCTCTTCTTTGTCACCCTAGGTATTGCAGCTTGTCCTGCATATCCTTCTAGTTTCACTAGTGCTATATCTTCATGTCAATAGTTTGAAAGTTGTTACCACATAAATGTGTTTTATAAACTATATATGAGATAAAAATATAGCAGATATAACCTACCATCTAGTCCCCATACTCATCCAAGTGGAAGTGATTGTGATCAGTAAATGTTTTTTGATATTCCAGTGGATAGTTCATCACAACACATTTGATAATAATATATTAAAATATTGTATTTTACGCTATTACACCTTTATTAAAATTCTAGAGTGGTAGATTTTATTGTAATTAGCGCATGCATGTGAATGGAAATTATGCAGAAAAGTAGAGAACGAGAAAATAGTCTCACACACATAGAAGACATAATATATTCTCTCTACGAAACCCTTTCAAGAGAAAACCCAGCTGGAAGGTCAGGATGCTTCACTCCATTTCTCTGTCTCAAAATATGGCTGTAGGTGTAAATAAGTAATGTCTCTAGCCTATGGGCTACTTTAGGGAATATATATTCTCTATGTTTTATACCTCCTATCTGTCCTATCTATATTTTGTCAGCTATGGAACAAAATTCTCTCGAAAGAATGGAGTACCTCTTCCTCCTAGTGGCCTAGTTATAACAGAGCCTTATCTCCTACTAGTGGTTAGGTTTGAGTACATCAACTCTAACTAGAGTTACAAAATTGACTCTTTCAGAATATTTGACATAAACACTGTATGGCTACACCCTTTTCCATGGATAATGGGGGCTGATGCGACATCCTCCCAAATTTCTGAGTGACATAACTTTTCCATACAGACTCTGATTGACGTGCTTCTTACACCATTGGAAAGGACTTGATGTGTAGACTCGCACGAAAAGGGGTGTCATTAAAGAATCAAAGTTTTACACAACAAAAGGGTCATTTTATGCCTCAAAACACTCCTACAAGGTCTCAAAACCTATTTTGACAAACTCGGTCCCACTAGTAAAAATGATCCCATGCACTAATTCCTCCACCTTTCCACTCCAAATGCATTGATATGGATGAAGAAAAATATAATGATCCAATTCAGTTCAGGTAGATCAATATCCCCCTCAAAGCTCATAACATTGTATGGATTGTAATTTATGTAGAATGGCATCTCATCCCAATGATAAAAAAGCTTAGGTCAGAAAACATGTTTGAATCGTCCTAGTCCTTCCTATCATAGCATCGGCCCCTAGAGGTGCATCCTAGTCTCATGTGGGACCCCATCATTGATACGCCCATGTCTTCAGATGGTGGCTATCTTCTTAAAGATGAATGAGCATAAAACCATTTGAAATCAATAATTATCCTTTGTTTTTTGCCTGCATATACCCATAGTTGTTCCCTCCTAGTAAACTCTCTACTATCATCAAAGTCCCTTCATTGATGTGGTGGAAGGCATGGCTACCCAGGATCCACACCATTGTTGCAACTATAGCCTATGTACCAAGTCCCTCCGGATGATGTATCTAGATACTTGTGTCTTGTACTCAAGTACCTGTTACAAAATGGTGATCCAAAAACTCTCCAAGATGCTTCCCATGAGGCTACACTAGATCGATCTCTCCCAACACGCCCAAGGGTGGGAACCCTGTCAAGAAATATATGTCATGGATATTGATCTCGATCTTATGCCTCTGTATCACAAACACCTCCTTATATGGGTCGCAATAGATGAGAATTAAAGATAAAAATGATTCAAACTACCCTTATTGATGGGTTATCCAAGAACTTGAACAACCCATACAGTGCTAGAGCCCACCCTAATAACTTGATTTGCATGAACCTCAGTGGGAAGATCATCGAAGTCTCATTCACACCATACCAACTTTAACTCTTCCATAACCGTAGAATAGCATCAAATTTTGTCAGTTCGTAGTCATCACATACATTTTTTAGACCTTCTATTTAGCTTCCTAGAAATCCCAACACTATTTTTATCTTAGGTCATAGGCACAGTTTTTCCACAAAAAACTATATTGGGCACACTTTTCAACCTTGTTTTTGCACCCTATGGTGTGGAAAAGGGTCGAAAGTTATGTTGTGACCATGATGAAGAATAATTGATTCTCTCAACCCAATGAAGTGTTAATGTGGAAATCTAATCCACAAAAAATGATGTGTGGGATTAGGCCACATACATAAAAGTCACAAATATAGATTTCGATGTTCAATTTGTTCGTTATGAGTTCACCAATTTTTAGGGACTCCTCCTCCCCAAATTATCCAACAAATTAATGCACAAATAAATTGGATTTTTGGTCAAGTAACCCTTTTATAAAAAAACCTTAATTTTTTCATTGACCATTATGAGAAAACCATAGCTTGGTTTGACTAACCATTAGCACTATTTCAAAGCTCACATGGAGAATTATAATGTGTCTATCTTCATTTTTGGTAATTTGAAACTTCACTGGGAAGCCATTTTTTCCATGAGGACTCATTTTTCCAACTATCAAAATTGAATCTTTTCCTATGAGTAACATGTACTCTCGCACCACTTCGGCTTTGCACCTGTCAATTTAGGTGTCTATTTTTTTCATGAGTAACCATTATTTACTCATGCATTTGTGCTGACCTTTGGGCCTTTCCCATGTGGCAGAATGATAGTCACCCTTGTTTACAGCATCAAAGTATAATAACGCTTTTATCCATGGAGTCTGTTTAGAGCCCCATAGAGTCCTGTTAAAGTACATCATCCATATTTTCATCGCATTCATCCCATTCTTCTTACATTTGGCCTCCCAGTATTATGGCTTGTCTCTAAAAAGCCTTTGTCTAAGAAATTGACCACCCCCTCTAGAATCGAGTTAGTCACTAGTAGGTCAACCATGTATATTATGCGTGGACAAGGGAATTATTTATTCAACCACTCATCTGATTTCTTGATTACCATCTCTGGTGTCAGTCTATTAGTCACATTACTATGATCCTCGTTCCTTTGTTTAGGAATGATGATTGCCTCAACTATGGCATGCCCTCTTCTATCGACATCAACACGTTTATTCGAGGAAATTGGTTTACAATGTGACGTACCTTGGTATCATCCTTCATCATTGTTCAATGCCTTAGATTAAGCAACAAGAATCATTATTTCCCTTTTACTTGGCAGTTTCTCATGTGTTCGACTCTAACTCATTATCACACAATTAATAATGATACATTTGATCATCCAGTGGTCCAGAAAACTATACCAGCATTTCTTGGGTATGTGTGAGATATGTCAGACCTCATGACGGGGTGGCCCTTTAAGTAGCTACCCACATACTCAAATGAGAATAAATTATGATCCAACCTCAAATGCAGTTCTATATATTTGATTAGCTCGGTTTCCACTGCTTGCAGATCCCAAAACATGCACTTCTGCTTCAGATAGTTCATTCAAATATTCAGAGCCCTTTCCTTTTTAGTAGGGCTTCTTTGGTTATGATATACCCCCTCCTCTCAGTTTAGGGGGCATTATGTCTACAAAACTCATATTAGATGATGTTATTGTATCCAGTTCTGACCTTTATTTTCCTAATGCATTATAGACATGGGACTCATTGTATCGCTCTCTAGCCCATTGATTCCAACATATTATGTATCATGTACTTTGTTTCTCAGACCCACATTGTTGGGCACATCATTATTATTTGTAATTAGGTATCTCATCATGTATCGGTATGCCTCCCCAATAAAATGATACTTCTATTAGATAAGTAGGTCTCATCCTCTCCATCCTCAGTCCTACCTTACGTTTATTCCTCTCTCTCTCTCTCTCTCTCTCTCTCTCTCTCTCTCTCTCTTAATCCCCTTCATTATCCCATGAAGATGAAACCTACAACCTATTTTGCTCATATGATTTGTTGTTGACACTCTTACGTTGGGGGGGGGCAATATGCTATCACCCAAAAAATATTCACCTCACCATTTCTTACTAGGTTGATCAAAGTACACCATGTAGGATTACCATGGTTAAACACAATTTCACCATAGGAAATAATTTAGTGAGCCATTTTCCTACGTTATTTCTCATGAAAATCCCAAAACCCTTAAATAAATCATTGTATATTTAATATTCTCTAGAAATAATTATTAAATAATTTTTTGATGATTATTTCTTATCACATTTTACTTAATCACCTTGGAGGGTACTTAACACAATACTAGCATGATACAGGAGGGTATCCCTGTTAGGTATTTTGATGGGGCCTCACAAAACAACAAGGCTGGAGCAGGCATTTGTATTCACATCAACCCGGATCACTCATTAAAAGCTTCTGTTGGGTTGGGTTCCGGCACAAATAACTATGCAGAACTCTCGGCCTTATGACTTCTTCTATGTTGGCTTCATCACAGAAATATAAACACTATTTATATTTTCGGGGACTCACTAAACATTATTAACTGGTTCAACGAGAAAGCTTCTTGTCAAAATCAGATTTTGAAGACTATTGTTGATGAAATTACATCTCTAAAGATTTTCTTTAACAGGTTTTCGCTATGCCATATTTACAGGGACAGGAATGAGGAAGCAGACCAGTTATCTAAGGTAGGTCTACAATAGGTTTTGGGCTACTGGACAGTAGAAGAGAACAGACAGGGGCAGATTTATAGATCAGACCTGCCTCCATACTCTCAGCCTCTTTGACTACCAGTTTATATTATCATTTTTGACAGTTTTTTCGCGGCATCATATTTATGTTTTTATTCTCTGTATATAATTTTCTAAACTAGTTTTTATACAGTTCCCAGATACAAGCAGACTTCTATATGGTTTCTATACATAACTTTTTGTTTCCGGTTAATTTTTGTATATGTGGGGTTGTTTTCCTTCGTCGAAGGAGACCCCGGAAATGTTCTCATATTCTGCCCTGAGTGGCGTCTAATACCTCCGTCAGGGAGGCAGAGTCATATGGTTTCTTTTAGTAGTAGAAAAGCTCCAGGTATGTTGAGCTATAATAGTTTTCTTGTGCAAACAATTTGGCTGTAACTTTTGGAAAACATCCTTTTATATCTCAATATAAAGGTTTTGGACTTTTTTCAGCGGAAAAAAAAAAAATCACCTTGGAATAATTGTTAAACTTATTATTTAATAATTATTTCAAATTCGTATTTGTCTTAATCTTCACAAAGTGATTAATAAATCATTTTTATTATTTAATTACTTCAAACACTTTCTAAGTAAAGATATCTTACCATTTTGAATATATTTTATCTCTCCAAAAATATAATAAAGTATTCACAATTGCTAGATTTTGATTTAGTCAATTATATTTTATTATTTTCTAATTCTCAATCCATTCCAATATTTTCTTATAACTAGAGTGGTTTCTTTCCATTCTTCACTATGACCATTCGCATTGTCCCCATTATCTTCTCATAGAATTTGAGATCCCACTTGAGTTCAAGAATATTTTATTTTCTTCTCTACCCATTAAATATCACATGTTGAGAGAGAGAAGGATGTTGTTGAAGCACAAGGTCATGAATGACCCATCCCTTAGAGGGGGATCTATAGGTCCATTTTTGTAATTTTATTATGGAATTGGGTCAAAAAACGGAAGGAAAGATAGATCAATGACTTAAAAATTGTCCTTTTAAAGGGGGAAACCTCCTTTACGTTACATAAATGAACAATTCATTGATAATAAAAATTATAAGACCACCTTAGTATATATAGGAGTGTAAGGGATCACATTATAATCACAAGCCTACATAACAATAATAATGTAAGGGCACAATAATAACAATAGTGGGCTTCTATGGGGAACAACAATAACGGTATTGGGCTTCTATGGGGCACAACAATAACAATAAGGGGTTACACTAACAATAATAATAAGGGGAATACACTAATATTATAGGGAGGTAACATGCCCCACTCCTTCAGAAATGTGTTTTCTTCAATGCTTGCTTAGTTTCAAATGCTTTTGTATAAAATTCTCATTCTTGCATGTGGAATCTTTAGTGGGTAAGTTCTTCCACTTAATGAGATACTCTAAAAGTAATTGATTTCTTAGTTATCAGGTTCTTTCTTTCATCATTGCCCCAGGCTTAAATATTATTTGTCCTTCTTTGTCAAGTTCTAGAAACACTATTTGAATTGGGAGCTTGTCACTGATAACATTCTTAAAGCATGAAACATGGAAAACTGTGTGTACTCAAAACGATGTAGGAAACTCCAATTTGTATGCCATAGTATGAATATTTTTCAAAAATCTTATAAGGACAATAATAGTTGGTTGATAATTTATTATCCTTCTTAGCTTGCTCGAGGAATTTTTTTTGTATGGTTCTAGCCATAAAAATACCAGTCATCGACATCAAAACTTATTTAACTGTGACATTGATATGCATGCTGTTTCATTCGATTTTCTGCCAAAGTGAGGTTATCGTTTAAGAGTTGGAGAAACTTTTGTTGATGCTTGATGTGATCTTCCACTACTTTAACCTTAGAATTTTATCTTAAATACGATGTCATGAATGGTGGGCGATATCCATAAAGTGCCATAAATTAGGTCATACTTGCTACAATATAGAAGGAAGTGTTATACCGCCATTGTACTTGAGGTAACCACTTGACCCAATTTTTTTTTTATCAAATACAAAGTAATGAATATATTCTTCCAAACATTTTTTCACTATCTCAGTTTCTTCATCAAATTGAGGAAGATATGAAGAGTTATGATCTAATTGACTACCAACAAAAGAAATTGATTTTGTCCAAAAATTTCTAGTGAAAATGGGATCTGTTAATGCTTGATATGATCTTCTGCTACTTGAACCTTAGAATTTTATCTTAAATATGATGTCATGAATGGTGGGCGATCTCCATAAAGTGCCATAAATTGGGTCATACTTGCTACAATATAGAAAAAGTTGTATACTACCATTCTACTTGAGGTAACCACTTGACCCAATTTGTTTGTTTATCAAATACAAAGTAATGAATATATTCTTTCAAAAAAAATTTCACTATCTCAATTTTCTCGTCAAATTGAGGATGATAAGATGAGCTATGATCTAATTGAGTACCAAGAAAGGATAATGATTCCGCCCAAAAATATCTAGTGAAAATAGGATCTTTGTCACTTACAACAATCTTCAGGTTTCCATGTAGATTTTGAATTGTTTCAATAAATGAAATAGAAATTGTATTGGCTTTAAAAGGATAAGACAATGCACAAAATTTTGCGTACTTGGTAAGTCTATGAACTACCATGATGATGACACTTTTTCCTTGACGCTTGGTTAATCCTATGATAAAATCAATTGAGACTTCCTCGCAATGGTAAATTGGAATGGCTAAATGTTGTAATAGATTAGGGGTCTTAATTACCTCAAATTTGTTTTTTTCTTCCAAATCAAACATTCTACCTTAAAATTTTGAATATAAGATTTAAGGTCATCCTAAAAAAAATCGTTCTTCGCCCTATTTTTTTTTTTTTTAAATAATAAGTGCCATATTAAGTGGGAGGTGTGCAATTCAAAAGTAATATTTTTGTTGAGTTTGGAATTCTTACAAAGATATAACCCATATTTGTACCATAATGAATCATTTTTCTAGCTAAATGTATCAGATGTACTGGAACCTTGCTGCAAGTTTTGAGTGAGTGTCCACACCTCTTCGTCATTCTTTTGTTCATCCCTTTCTTTTTTATCTAATAAGATTGGATAATAAAAATCACATGAATCAATTCTTCCATGTTCTCATCCTTTCTTGACAGTGCATCTGCAAGAACATTTTTCTTCTTGTTTTTGTAGATGATTTCAAAGCCATAACCCAACATATTTGTGACCCTTTTTTGTTGTTCTTCCTAAAATAATCGTTGTTCCAAAATGTATTTAAGACTATCATGATATGTTTTTACCTTGTGTTGTAGCTCTGATACCACTTGTTGTAGATCTAACCCAAAAATATTATGATAATAGAAATAACCCAAGAAATAAGATAGAAATAGATAGAAATAGATAGAAATTCTTCTTTATTGATCAAAACTCTTAAGGTAGGGCAACACCATACATTCACTCCTTAAGGAAGGAGAACACTCCACAAGCCATATGCCTGTTCATACAAGATTACTTCTCTTCATGTCCCTCCATGTGGAGTCTCTAGCCTCTATACAGGCCTCATACATACAATACCATGTATCATTACCATGGTTTCCTCATACCATCAACTAATACCATGGGCCCCTTACATCATTATTACTACTTGTGGTCCCTTACATGACATGGGTTAACCACCTTATTTATTACTGTGGCCCATCCCATTATTATATTATTACCTTGGGTACCTCCCTCGGTACCCCATATTACCCCCCCTAGGTATATAACACCTTGAAGTGTCTTCACATTAGATATGGTCTCCTTTATTTAGTGCATGTAGTATTTCCAACATTTCCTTATCATAAATAGATTTGTGTAAATATTTTCTTTGATTAGAAAATTTTCAAAAGAAAGGGGTTTTCCTTCTTGCATTAAAATAAAACCATTTCCATTTCCTGATGCGTCACATTCTACAATAAAGGTTTTCGTGATGTTAGATGTAACTAAGATCGATGCTTGGCACATTGCCTCTTTAAGATATTAAAAGGCCTTAGCTTCTTCTAGAGTCCAAGAAAATGGATCTTTCAATATTAATGTTGTTAGAGGTGTTGTTATTATCCCACAATTCTTTACAAACTTGTGATAATAACCTACCAAATTGGGAAATCCTTAAAGATTCTTTATGGTTGTGGGGATTTTCAATTTCTTAATGGATTTAATTTTGTTAGCCTCTACCTTAACACCCTCATGAGATACGGTATGACCCAAATATTCCACCTTCTATACTCCAAAGAAACATTCGGAAGTTTTTGAATATAAATGGTTATCCTACAATAGTTTTAGCACCTTATCAACATGTTGCCCATGATATTTCCAAGACTTGTTTTCGATTAGTACTTCATCAAAAAAATACAAACACAATTTATTTAAGGAAGGGTTTGAAAATACAGTTCATCAAACCTTGAAATGTGAAAGGTGTATCAGTAAGGCCAAAAGGCATGACCACAAATTCATAATGAGCCTCATGAGTTTTGAATTTTTCCTTTAGAATGTATTCAACCTTCATTCTCGGTTGATGATATCTTGAATGGAGATCTAACTTGGTGAAGTAAATTGCTCCATGTAATTCATCCAATACTTCATGAATGACAAGAATGGGAAATTTATCTTTGATAGTGAACTTGTTGATCTCCCTATAATCTAGACACATACACCATGATCCATCCTTCTTGTGCATCAATTCTATTGGAGTACATAAAGAACTTTGGCTACATTGAATTATATAAGCCTCTAGCATTTCTGCAACCATACATTAAATTTCAATTTTTCGGGCATAGGTATATCTATAAGGTCTGATATTTGGAGGAAAACTTTGTTGAACAAAATGAATATCAATATCATGGTCATAAATAGGTGGGATGCCTTTAGGAGTTTGAAATACGTTGGAATGATTGTTCAAAACATTTTGGAGACTTGGAGAAATAAGTGATTTTGATGTTTGAACCTCTAGTGAGCATAATTTTGCAATTACGCCTTGTTTTTATTTCTTCAAAAAACATTCATGCCATTCGACCTGATTATATTTCCTATTTTCCCCTTAATACGCTATAATTCAACTTTGTTTCCTTCCCAAAAAAATTTAAAGAGAATTCATTGAAAATTAAAAGCTATCATCCCCAAAGATTGTAGGCATTGGACTCCTAGCACAACATAAACACCACCCATTGTAATGGAAAGCATTGGACTATTCAATACATATTCTCCCATAGTTAGCTTGATATTATGGCAATTTCTAGAGAAATTTATAGTTCATCCATTTGAACCCATCACTTGGCACAAGGGTGTTGGATATAGGAATCAATTCAATTCCATGATTATCTTACAATGAATAAAATTATGAGTACTAACTAAATAAATCAGCATTATTACCTATTTCTTCTTGATATATCATTCAACCTTGAGAGTTTGAGGAGTGGTAATTTCTTCCAATGCATTCAAAGATATGGTTATCTTCATTTCTTCTTTCTCTGGGGTTGGTTCTTGTTGTATATCCTCCTTTTTCTATGTTTCTTGTTCCTTTTCTTCCTCCTGTTCACAATCTATGTAAATAATTTCTTTGCAAAAAATTTATGACCTTTAGTGTATTTGTTATCACAACTATAACAAACAACTTTTGCTCTTTTTTCCTCCAATTTGTTTTGCGTCAACCTTGTAGGTTGTGGAAGGATAGGAGAAAAAATACTTCCATATTTATAGTTGTTAATGGTATACTTCCTTGTTGCCATAATTTTTCTTCCAACTTTTCTTTGCACCCTGAATGCCTTCTCCAATGAATCAGATTCCCAATGTTGAACCCCATGTTGCATGTTATCTTTAATATTACTTATGAAATCATCAACCCTATGCTCCTATAGAATATCAATTACCCTGATATTTAATTTTTGGAAATCTTCAATGTGCTCCACCATTCAACCCCTTTGTTTGAGATTTATCAATTGGCTAAAGAAGGTTTTTCTATTTGTATCCTCATAATGTGCTATCATTTCCTCCATTAAAATTGACCAAGTGAAAAATGGTTTCTGAAAGAAAATCCTTCCTTACCATACAAATTGATTGGGTTCTAAATATAAATATGCAATTATAACTTTTATGTGTGTTTCACATCATGGAGATCAAAATAATGTTCCATCTATAGTATCCATGTTACTGGATCTTTGCCATCAAAATTCATCATATAGATATTTGGAATGTGGTGGTTCTTAAACCCAACGTTGGATTCTATAAGATAATAATTCATATCCCTTCTCTCCCCATCATGATTTTCATGGATTAGCTTATCACCACTAGGAATCCTTTCTTCTACCAACGTTTCCAAACCTTCCTTCAACCTCTTTACCTTGACATTCATCATTGCTTCCATGTCTACTTTTAAACCATTATTCAAAACTCACACGTACCTTTCTATACCATATATATTAACTCTCGTATCCCTTTTTATACCATCTATCTTAACATTCATCATGGCTTCCAATTCATTTTTTTTGCTTCTTGTGAGAGCTAATATTTCTACACTAAGTATCGTAAATTTGATATATCATGTTATATTTCTTCGTCTTCTTCATCCGTTATAGAAGAGTTTCTTGGTTTCTTACTAGGTGTGTCCATCTTTTTTATTTTCAAGAGATTTAGGAACTAAGAAACAATATATGATTAACTATTCCATTTGAATCACTTGAAACTGATTTTTCAAACAAAAGTTATGCAAACTTTAAAAGAATACACACCTCTTATTTATTTTTAGGAGTTGAATATCGAAATTCTTGTATCTCTGTAATTTCATATCTTCAAGATCTAAGGTATCATCCTACGGAAGCCCTCTGAGTCTTATTTCAAACCCCACGAGTCATACCAAGATTAGTTTCTTCCATAAATCATTTTTCCCAAACTCTCACAATGACCTCATTATGCACAAGTTTAGTACATAGAGATTGTACAAAGAGCCACGTGTCATTATTTTGAATTTATGCACTGAAAATGATACCCAAAAAACTAAGTTCCATTTTTTGTCATTCAAAATTTACCAAGTTCAATTCTAATGCTAAAATAGGAACTTATGAGAATTTTACCTCGGTCACCTATTTGAGATGGAATTTGGGAGCCTGCAAAAACCGTAACTTCTTCGGATCATATTTCTGAAAACGTAGCAAACCAAGATTTGAAATTCGTACATGGAGTTCATCAATATTTCAGATCCATGTGGTTATAATATCAACTTCTCAAGCCTCGTAGGAAAAAACGTATAGCGAAAATTCAAAGATGGCCTGTTTGAAGAAGAGAAACCCTAGAATGCAAACCACTCATATCAAATGTTATGCAACTAGTTGAACGAACATAAGAAAATACATATCAACGACTTAAACATTTTCCACTTCAAAGGGGAGCCTCCTTTACATTACTTAAATGAGAAATTTTTAGATGATACAAATGATAAGACCTCATTAGTATATATAGGATTCTAACGAGGCATAATATAATCAAATTAGACATAACAATAATAATGTAAGAGCACAACAATAAAAATAGTGGGATCCTATGGGGAACAACAATAAAAACATGGGGGATAGATGGGCATAAGAATCACAATAGGGGGAATACACTAGTATTATAGGGACTTAAAAATCTCTCCTCACCAAATGTACCATTTTGATTAGTAAAATTGATATTTGACATTCTCTATTGGGTTATTGCATTTATGTTTGTGTTGTTATATCTTTCAATTTTCATGCCATGTTTTGCTACAGGGTTTTTCTAAAATTATTTTGTAGATCTCAGGAAGATACATAATTACGCCCTGTTGTTAGGGTTATAAGTCACCTATAACTTATGTAAGGGATTTTCGATAGCTTGCAGAAAAAAAATTACACTAACGACATTAAAAAAAATGTAACATGAAAAATTTTCACAGTTTCACTACATACAATGTCCTGATTCTATGAGATATTTCCAAGATGTTCTCCTTATTTTTGGATGAGGTACAAGTTAATGACATGGAATCTTCAGTTCCCCATCATATTCAAGCATTCCTACATAATGAATATTTGGATATCTAACTCTATCAAACTTTTTTAAATTCTCATATTTTGAAGATTTTACAAACATTATCTTGTTATATGTTTGAAAATTGAAAGTAGCTTCTACATCTCCATCTAAAACAAGGCCTATTTTTCCATTTTCAACAACAATGAGAAATGGAAGAAAATATTGGTCATTAACTTTAACATCCTCCTGAAGTATTTTCACTACTTAAAAGACATTTCCAAATTTGTATGGTGATTCTCTAAAAATGTGAGCTTTCAATCCTCCCTTAACATCATCCCAACCATTCTCATAATTATACATGGTCACATACATGTGACAACCACATGAGTAAATTTGTGTATGAATACCTTTATTATATAGGTGAGTAAGATCTTCCTCAAGTTACTCCACAAATTTAATGCTTGACCCATCAATGTAATTCTGACCATTTGTGAGGATATGAATTTGTATTATTTTGGCACCATGTTTAGTTGCACCTTTGACTAAAAACTACCATTAATCTATTCTTGAATGTGCACTATCATCACTAAGAAGACCAATTAAGTGAAGTGTCTCATTATCAAAGCATTCTTTGATATATTTAACTTATTCCTCTCAAAACATTTTTCTTGATTCATGTGCCAAATCCAATAATTTAGCACCACCCCTCCATCAGTAGAACCACTACTAGCTTACCTTTATGGAATTTAGGATGGTCAACCAATTTCCATGTTTTTGTGCCACTATCCACATAAATACCAACAATTCGAAAGCAACACTAAAATTTTTGGTTAAATTCCACCTTGTAACGTGGATTTGTTATCACACGTAATCGTAATTTCAATGGAAGTTTCCCTATCGGAGATAACCATAGAAAACCTAATAAATTTTTTAAACCTATAACCTAAGTTTCTAACGAAATCTTGTAAACTAACATAAAATGTTCTCATCACATTTATATGTTATCATTGAAAAAATTTAGCCTCTCTGTGGTTGAATTTCACCTAAACGCTACCAAATATATGCGTGTGATTATCTGTAACATTGGCATATACCCTCTTGTGGCTCACGCTCTCAATTTAGGGAAAATTTATGCTACTTACGTAATCATGAATTTCATCAAACAATGGGTGGGTAGTATATGATTTGAAAATATTTCCTCTTTCTAATTCCGAAATAGGCCTAGTGTTGGCCAATGTTGTAAATTAACCCTTGATACCACCTTGTAATGTACTCAACAACCATCTTAGCAATGCTACCCACCCACAAACCAAAATTCACTAGATAATTCACCAATATTCTTGCAGGACACATACTTTATGGTTTCGAATATTAAACCATGACTCACTGCTAGTGTTTTTGTAATTCTATGAAAAATATGTTATAAATATGTACCTAAGTATAACACTAACTTTGAATCCCATTAAAAGGATGTAACATTAGCCAATGAAGTTTATACACCATAATGCATAGATATACATACATATATATTTATCATACAAAACCCAAAGAAGGGCTATGAGAGAAATGCACATAAGTGAAATAAAAAACACATGAATCCATCTATTCTCACATTAACCAACAATTGCTCATGAACATGCACCATAGAAATAAAGTATAAAAATAATTACGAAACCCTAATTGGGGTTTAGAGAAAAATACAAGATAACACAAGAAAATTATAGGAATTTAACATGACACCCTAAGACTAGGGTTTGAACATAATAATAATAATAATCAACACAACATAGAAATACATAATCATGCATAAAATCATGTCATAGCACATTAACATTATACACAATGGAATACAAGTTAATCATCAACATTGACATAAAAATGATAAGTATCACAACACATAAAATTGAGCATTATTTGTATAAAAATCGAAACTGGCTATGGGCTATCCATGTTCCACCCAACTAAAGACCATGTGGTTCATAAATCTCAACTATGGGTCACGCCCAAGCTACAACCACAAATCCACAAGTAATAATGAGAGCCCAAAAATAAAAATACATCAAACTCCAAGGAACTAACCCAACATTCATGTCTCCAACGACTTCACCTTCCTTCCTCAAACCTAAGACTAAGTGGCACATGCTTCTTTGGGTGGTACTAGTCTCTTTTTGGTGCCCACTTTCTATGTTTCCTTACAAACAACCAGGAACTTGTCAAAGTATAGGTATGATAGCTCATGTTACTTACAACGATTACAAATACCCTTCCAGGCCATAATATTACTTGGTTCCCAATCAATTCCCAAACCCAGGGATAGGACTCACTAAGTAGTCACCTAAATCAAAACAAATTCGATCTAGTTATAGAACCAAAGAACACGGCTCATTTTTTCTTTACTGGAAATCAGTTTCACCATTACTATAGTTCGTTCCATAGTCCAAGCACATGACTTATCGACTAAAAATACCCAGCTAGTTCTGAAATGTAAACTTAGGAACCACCAATTGGTTCCGTTTTTCTCTACCAAGTGGCACTATTGAGCTCATATGGGTCACATGTTCCGTTTTTCCCCATCACTTGTCACCAAAACATCTTGTTTCCTATCACCATTGAGTTTCTTTCTCCAAATACTATTTTTCCATGGTGTGGGATCCACAATCAACTATTATTTTATTATTTAATATATTATATGTACAATAGTTTACATCATTTTAAAATCTTGACGCTTCAACCACTTAGCCAAGAAAACATAAATATATGTCTCGGAATACCACCCCCAAAATATATAAATATATAGCTAGAGAGATGTGCATAATATTTCTAGCTCACTAGCATAATAGTTATATACATCTGGTTCGCCTGCCAAAATATCAATGTACATTAATAGTCCAAGGATAGAATTAGGGGTGTTACACATAGTAAGTTTAGTTTCACGTATGTGCTTTCCTTGATGATTGTTGTCTCTATGAATAGTGGGGTCAGTGATATATTGAATTCTTATATATCAATCCTTCTCTATTTGACTCATCAGCCTATAGAACTATACATTTTTTTTCTTATTGAACACTGGACTCTTCATCTAATGTGTACTGAGGAAATGAAATTTGTTTCACTATAAAATGTACTTTCTCATGAGGATTGTACTTACGTGATGAGGTGTTGTATTTCAGCTACACATTTTTATTATATTCCTTCCTTTTAATTACATAATCTACCTATTAAATTATTGGGCACATTGTATTCTTTATCCCATTAATTACACTTTAGGAACCCCATATTACCATTCCTAGGTATGTTACATGGCATTTTTGTAAATTACTACGTAAAGATAAACTAATAGAAGGAAACAACATATTATATATATATATATATATGGATGGGAGAAAAAATATTTGAAAAATATTATAGGCTTCATTAATGTATCACTTCCTAGAAGCATAAACAAGCAACCCAAAGACTTTTTTTTAGGGGTTGGATGGAATTAATTTTTTACTTTCTAATATAAAAACAATAGTTGCATGGAAGGAGTTCATGACAAATTATAGTTTGAATGGTCCTTGTGATGTTAGAAACGTGTTTTTATTCATTTAATAAGTGGTTTATGGAGCATATCTTAGAAGTTGAATGTGACATCTAGAGTTTGTGTCTTGATTGCATGTGACATGAAAGTCATGCATGTGAGTTAAACATGACATGGAAAGTTTTATTGTTTATTACATGTCGCATGAGAGACATGCATGTTAGTTTCAAGTGATATGTGAAGTTTGAATGTTGAGTGCACACAAAATGCAAGGCGTGAATGTAAGTTTCATGCAACATCCAAAGTTTAGATCTTGATTGCAAACAACCTGAAATGCATGTATGTGAGTTGATGCGACATGTGTAATTTGCATAATTATTTAATGTGACATGAAAGGTGTACGTTAGAGTTTCATGCAACATGTGATCTTTGCATGAAGTTCGAGAGTAAAAATAGTTGCAACAAAAGTTAAATTATTGGTCAATCAAAATTACATAGAAGTAGTAGTGTGTTGTAGCTGCAACATCCCACCATTTAGTGGTTTTATTTTTCATAATAAATGGGAACCCTTCTCCTTTTTTATCTTCATTTCATTTTAGGATTTCTTTTGGTCTTATTTTGTGTTTTCATTAAGTTACGTTTTCCTCCTTGACCATTTTTCTCCTCAGAGTGGCACTTGCATCATTGGTCTCATTTTTCCATATCAACTCACATTTTGCATTTTGTTTACTTAATAGCATTCCCTTCCAATAAATTGTCACATCATGTCACGTTTGAATATTGGTCGAATTGGTTGTTTGCTCCCATCACATTTCTTGCTATATCTACATCAAAATAAAGGCAAGTCATTAACAATTGTAAATATAAATTAGGGTTCAGTGGTTACACATAAATAATAGTGAAAAATATATAGTTGATATTTATGCCACTTAACTTCTTTTATTGTATAGAATGATTAACCACTTCATTTAATTTATTTTAATCATGGTTATGTTTATTGTAAATAAATACGTAAGCTAATTTGTATCAATGTTCCATTGGTACCCACATTTGATTATATTCGTACTAATATTTATTAAAGATTGTATTATATATACCTTTCATTGTACTAAATATTTTATTATATATATCATTTCTTCTAAATATTCGTCCTATATACAGTGGCTTGCTATAACCATTCAAAGTAAAGGAACCATTTGTTGGAGATAATTGAGAATATCTTAGAATAGTGAGTTGGTTAGCGAGACCTCAAGATAGGAATTAGTTTCTATTTTTTAGGTTATGCTTCTAACTTCCGTAAATTTGTGATTACTACATAATGTGTGATGTACATGAACAATGTAGAGTGTTCTGCAGAGCTAGACTCTCCTAGTTTAGACTCTCTTTCGTAGAGCTCACCAGTGGGTTTCATTTTATTTAATACAAAATATTACATTTCTAACATGGTATCAGAGCGTCAGAGCCGAGGAACCTGTATGCTGAGTGGAGGGCATGACTGAACTAAAATTGTCACACGTTTTAAGTGCACAAATGTGATGATCCCCTTGTAGGCATTCCACGCATTTTCATTTTTTCGATCATCGCAGATATCAAGTGTACATGCGCAAAGACCTTCGTGAGTCTATGCTACTAACTTGTACCGACTGAGAAAACACGTGAGGGGCCCCGTCGAGGCCTAGGGAAGGCTACATCCTGGTAGAGACTGACAACAGAACATTATCTGCAGGCCATGAAGGAGGTCATAATGATTTGCGAGTGTGCTACGAGATCAAACAACATTAGAGATAAGCAATCTCTGTCTTTGACATATATATGGGGTAAATCTAACATTTGTTTTTACCTGTCGAACCATTTTAAATCGCCGAAATGAATAATGAAATGTTTGAAGCATGCTTGAATGAGCATAACAAACTCGATGGCTCCAATTATCTTAATTGGAAATTCAAGATGCAGACTCTGCTAGAAGTACAGAGTGCTTGAATGATTGCAAATGGGGATGAGCAAAAGCTAGCAGCTGGATCAGCTTCAATCCCAAATTGGGAGAAGCATGAGGGTAAAGCAAGGACACTGCTAAACATGTCAATTAAAGACTACATCATACCACGTATTAGAGAATGTAAATCAACAAGGGAAATTTGGGGAATTTTGAAGGATCTGTATGAGATCAATAATACAAATCGTCTTCTGTTCCTGAAGAGCAAGATCTTATCCATGAAGATGGACGAGAATGAAATAGTTGTTTCCTTCATAAAAAGGATCAAATATCTGAAGAACAAATTTGCAGACATTGGTCATACAGTTGAAGATACAGATCTTGTAACAATTACCATCAATGATGTGATCAATCACTACCAAATTTTCATCACTGGGATAAATGCGAGGGAGAAAATCTTGAAGTTTGAAGAACTGACTGGAATACTGATGCAAGAAGAAAAAATAAGATTGAATCTGAATCCCCAGAGTGTTGATCCTGCATCGATGGTGAAAAATAACTTATGCAAAGGAAAAGGAAATCCATAACAACAAATTGGAGGAAGCTCACAAAAAGTCCAAATCTGACCCAAGGTATGAATCTGAATAGAAACAAATCTATAATTAAATGATTTTATTGTGGAAAACTTGGTCATATGGGTAGGGAGTGTAGGAAGAAGAAATATCATGAAGAACAGCAGAGGCAGAAACGACGTGTAGGTCATCTCGTGAATGATAATCATGAGTGAAATTTTAGATTGTTCATGGCAGACCCTGATGAAAATGTTGATGCATATATATGGTATGTATATTTGGGAGCATCAACACATATGACTGGGAACAAGCAATGGTTTGAAGAGTTTGAAGAAATCAATGATGGAGCACAAATCTAGTTTGAAAATTATTGTGATTCTTCTCTTCACTCTTCAATCTATGGACGAGTTCTCGCATACATGTATATGTTATGATACATTATGCCCTTTTCTTTGGGATCAAATTGCATCGAAAGCATTCTCCATGCTGGTTGGTATTTTTTTATGCCATTTTGGAGTGAATATCATTTTATGTAGTGTGAAAGTAAATGACTTTTTCATTGCTCTTTTTACTTACTTTGAAATATTTTGGTTATATACGTATAATATATATATATATATATATATATATATTCTTCTTGCCTCCTATATATTTGATAATTATTTGGAACTAAAATAGGTATGCATCTCGTGAATTATGAAGCTAGGTTAAGATTTTAACTTGTTTTCATTAATTTGAATATTTAGTTTAGAACCAAAATGAGCTCATGAGATTTGTTGATAATGATAAAAGATTGTTTATTTATCTTTATAAATTCTTCTGGAATCATCTTACAATTTCTCGGAAAAATACTATTCCTAAAGAATGATAGCCCTCTAGGTTTGGTCACTACCCTAGAAAAAACAGTTGAACGCAATTCAATGATTTCTTCTATGTGTAACAAATAAGAGAAAGATAATGGAACCAACCTGGAACTTCTGCTTAATCCCTTGCTTGATCTCTCTCTCCTTTAGCAGATCCTACAACTCCTCCCCATACTTAACGCACTTGGAGAGTACCCGTACAAGTACCACAACAAAGAACCGTCAAAGCATCATAATCTATTACAACATAAACATTACAGAATCAAATATATAATGAACAAATGATAGTATTCACAAATGATAACATTCACAATTGCATAATCATATGTGAGAAAACTTGAAGAGCTTTATTAAAAGAAAGGAGAATTACAACCTAGTTGTCTGATCTAGCATCATCCTCCTAGCTTCAATCCTTCTTCGCCTCATGAAATAGCAAGATCATGCCAACAAGAATACAATGCTCTCTCTTCAATTACAAACTATCAGCACTTCCTTGCAATTCACAATATTCCATCCTTCTGATCTGTTGGATTGGAGATCCATTTATAGATGTTTGCAAGTATGTGAGTCATCTATGGGGTTTCATTACTGATATCATCACAGATATCAAGTGTACATGCGCAAAGACCTTCGTGAGTCTATGCTACTAACTTGTACCGACTGAGAAAACACGTGAGGGGCCCCGTCAAGGCCTAGAGAAGGCTACATCCTAGTAGAGACTGACAACAGAACATTATCTGCAGGCCATGAAGGAGGTCATAATGATTTGCGAGTGTGCTACAAGATCAAACAACATTAGAGATAAGCAATCTTTGTCTTTGACATAGATATGGGGTAAATCTAACATTTTTTTTTACCTGTCGAACCATTTTAAATCGCCAAGATGAATAATGAAATGTTTGAAGCATGCTTGAATGAGCATAACAAACTCGATGGCTCCAATTATCTTAATTGGAAATTCAAGATGCGGACTCTGCTAGAAGTACAGAGTGCTTGAACGATTGCAAATGTGGATGAGCAAAAGCTAGTAGCTGGATCAGCTTCAATCCCAAATTGGGAGAAGCATGAGGGTAAAGCAAGGACACTGCTAAACATGTCAATTAAAGACTACATCATACCACGTATTAGAGAATGTAAATCAAAAAGGGAAATTTGGGGAATTTTGAAGGATCTGTATGAGATCAATAATACAAATCATCTTCTGTTCCTGAAGAGCAAGATCTTATCCCTGAAGATGGAGGAGAATGAAATAGTTGTTTCCTTCATGAAAAGGATCAAATATCTGAAGAAAAAATTTGCAGACATTGGTCATACAGTTGAAGATACAGATCTTGTAACAATTACCATCAATGATGTGATCGATCACTACCAAATTTTCGTCACTGGGATAAATGCGAGGGAGAAAATCCTGAAGTTTGAAGAACTGACTGGAATACTGATGCAAGAAGAAAAAATAAGATTGAATCTGAATCCCTGGAGTGTTGATCCTGCATCGATGGTGAAAAATAACTTATGCAAAGGAAAAGGAAATCCACAACAACAAATTGGAGGAAGCTCACAAAAAGTCCAAATCTGACCCAAGGTATGAATCTGAATAGAAACAAATCTATACTTAAATGATTTTATTGTGGAAAACTTGGTCATATGGGTAGGGAGTGTAGGAAGAAGAAATATCATGAATAACAGTAGAGGAAGAAATGACGTGTAGGTCATCTCGTGAATGATAATCATGAGTGAAATTTTATATTGTTCATGGCAGACCCTGATGAAAATGTTGATGCAGATATATGGTATGTATATTTGGGAGCATCAACACATATGACTGGGAACAAGCAATGGTTTGAAGAGTTTGAAGAAATCAATGATGGAGCACAAATCTAGTTTGAAAATTATTGTGATTCTTCTCTTCACTCTTCAATCTATGGACGAATTCTCACATACATGTATATGTTATGATACATTATGCCCTTTTCTTTGGGATCAAATTGCATCAAAAGCATTGTCCATGCTGGTTGGTATTTTTTTATGCCATTTTGGAGTGAATATCATTTTATGTAGTGTGAAAGTAAATGACTTTCCAATTGCTCTATTTTACTTACTTTGAAATAGTTTGGTTATATATCTATATATATATATATATATATATATATTCTTCTTGCCTCCTATATATTTGATAATTATTTGGAACTAAAATAGGTATGCATCTCGTGAATTATGAAGCTAGGTTAAGATTTTAACTTGTTTTCATTAATTTGAATATTTAGTTTAGAACCAAAATGAGCTCATGAGATTTGTTGATAATGATAAAAGATTGTTTATTTATCTTTATAAATTCTTCTGGAATCATCTTACAATTTCTCGGAAAAATACTATTCCTAAAGAATGATAGCCCTCTAGGTCTGGTCGCTACCCTAGAAACAACAGTTGAACGCAATTCAATGATTTCTTCTATGTGTAACAAATAAGAGAAAGATAATGGAACCAACCTGGAACTTCTACTTAATCCCTTGCTTGATCTCTCTCTCCTTTGGCAGATCCTGCAACTCCTCCCCATACTTAACACACTTGGAGAGTACCCGTACAAGTAACACAACAAAGAACCGTCAAAGCATCATAATCTATTACAACATAAACATTACAGAATCAAATATATAATGAACAAATGATAGTATTCACAAATGATAACATTCGCAATTGCATAATCATATGTGAGAAAACTTGAAGAGCTTTATTAAAAGAAAGGAGAATTACAACCTAGTTGTCTGATCTAGCATCATCCTCCCAGCTTCAATCCTTCTTCGCCTCATGAAATAGCAAGATCATGCCAACAAGAATACAATGCTCTCTCTTCAATTACAAACTATCAGCACTTCCTTGTAATTCACAATATTCCATCCTTCTGATCTGTTGGATTGGAGATCCATTTATAGATGTCTGCAAGTATGTGAGTCATCTATGGGGTTTCATTAGTGTGTTTCCACTTCGTACAATTGGTTCAACAAGAGAAGGGATTGGAGATGATTTCCTAGATCCCTTATTCATTCTTGGGAAAATTCAGAAGGGCAAGTGGCACAGGAGAAGTTTCTAGAAGATTCCTTGAGCAATCAACTGACAAATGTCCTAGACCTTTTTCCATCATCACCGATCGCACCATATAGAAGGATTAAATAGTATGCATCACACCCTAGCAGTGTACCACTCAATATGCATCGCACTTTTCCAATGGAGCAGTCAGTATGGTTCAACTTACGCAATTTCTGGATTGTTTCTCAAATGGAATTTTTGGGGAATGATGTATTCAGATGAGGGGTATGAAACAACTCTTTTAGGGGTAGATGAGCCCTAATACACTGACATATAAGTTTCAGGTGGATGTGCCCAAATATGTCTATAACAATTGCCGCCTAAAGCATTACGTCGTAAATATTCATGTCGGGTGAAATTCTTTATCATGAGGATCCGACGTTTCGAACTGGAAGGTGACCTACATAAGTTATAATACAATACATCATCATAATATGATTTTCATAATCCAGCGGAGGGAGGAATTCCCATGCTCAGCTTTATAAATTTCATTTCGAGCACATAGATCAGATAGTCATCTGCAGGTAAAGACTCGTGATTATACAAATATAGAATCGTAATCCATGATTAGGATGACCATCTGTGTAGAGCCTTTGTATATTTGATGTTTTTATATCCCAAAATATATCATAGCCTGGATGGATGAAACTAGATCTGAGGTCTTAAAACTCATTCAATATTCATTGGATGTACAAGACAAACCATGTGAAGAGATGTTCTGAAGTCGAACATGGAAAGACATCACCTGATTACGAGCCAATGATGTGAGTTGTTAACAGATGCGAGAAGGATCATCAATAATGATAATGATCCTCAAGGTACTACAATACAATTCACATGGTACGAATATATGGTCCAATGCTGAATTCCAGGCAAAATCTTTTGGTCGAAGGCCATTGATATCAACCTGTCGCCGGAAGTGAGAAACTTGCCATTGATGTATGCAAGCTTCAAAGCACTCAAAGGGTTATTTCTAAGTCAACTTCTTGGATAATGAGCTGATGTCGACAAGAAGGGACTTGTCTTAGGAGGGCCTTGACGTATCCCACATCTACGACAGAAAATGAAGCAAGTGATTTCTTGAGGTGAAAAATGAAATG
This sequence comes from Pinus taeda, assembly GCA_000404065.3. NCBI lineage: Eukaryota > Viridiplantae > Streptophyta > Pinopsida > Pinales > Pinaceae > Pinus > Pinus taeda. Next base: position 43,089 of record APFE030203929.1, read on the forward strand.
ACGACACAAGGTTCCGGAATGGCGGTCATGAAAGAATGAAGGTTGGAGGTATTGCAGTGTATGAGACATTAACTGGATGGTGATTTCTCAACTGAATCACTTCTCTTGAACATGTCGATGACACTAAGATGAATTGGTAGCATTAACCCAAAAGGATGGATGGTATGAAAGACCAATGGTATGATTGCTGGTGAACAGAATAACCCATCCCAACTCAATAATGGAGATGAAGTGAAAGTGTCATGTTCAAGAGCAACTTGCTACCATAAATTCTTCAAGTTGTTTTCCTTTTTCCCTAGTCATTGCTGACTAGTACCTCTTTATTTTTGTCAAGCTTGAAGAGGATAACATATACTTATTATATAATTCACCCTTCGGGCAAACTTGTTGCTACTTAATGTTTTAACGACTCTAGCAACAGTGAAACTCGATCTCATCTAGATGGATGAATTCATCGATATTGTTTTAATGAGTTTAATGAAAAGGATAACTCAGTCCTTTCCATGTTTAGAGAGTGTGAAAAGGGACAAAAATAAAACTCCATAAGTTCTTTTTCTTAAAGTAATCCCTCAGGTCCAAAACAGGATAAAATAATATAGGAGGGATGACATTTCCAATACTTTAATGAGCTGGAAAAGGCAAGCGCTCGACGATCTTTTCATGTTTAACAAGTCTAAAAAGGGTTTAAAAAGGACTTTATAGTTTTCTTTTAATTTTTGAATCAAATCTCGAAAAGAGGACAAAAAGTTTTCTTGGTGGTCAAAGATGTTCAATTCACTATTTAGCACATTAGATTCTTTGATAAGTCATTCAACCTGCTCAAAACTCCATCAAATTGATTAGAAATACATATATATGGATGAAAAATGAACTAAAGATAACATTTCACTTTGAAGTACATCAAAAGTAAACATAAAAATAGTTTTATCATTTCATTTCAAATTTGGGATTCAGAGCTTTGAAGTGGTTTTCCCCCTTAAATTTCACCAGTTGATTTCGGGAGATCCTGTGGACCATTCTCCACGTTGTTAGGACCAAGTAGGAGCCATCCTCAAGCTCTTCATTTTCGTTTCGTCTTTTCTCAATTCTGGGCCAGTTTTTTCACTTTTCTGTGTCCCTGGGGTTTAAAGATTTTGTTCCTCAATCATCGCACCTAGCTAGTATCGGAAGGTGTGATGCATACTGAGCTGCCAATAGGCAACTCAATATGAATCTCACCTTGCTCAAAGGCAGAGTACAATGAGCACACAAAGGCAACTTTATATAGTGTTGTTTCATCAAATTTTTACCTATTTTTGCTCAAAATTGGATCCTAACTCATCTATTGTTTGCATTTCAGATATTTGTTGGATCAAGATGGTTTTCACATGAAGAGAAGGATATGATTGCTTTACATGACCAGGGCATAGTGGATGCATTAAGAAAGTGTGGTTTACTAAAATTCTTTTGCATATCTAGCATGAGACAATAGATCAGTTCGTTGCAGTATTTTCTCAATGCTTGGGATCCTATTGACCAGGTATTCCAGATTAGAGGTAAATCTATTACTTTCACGGTTGAGGATATTTTATTTCTGATGGGTCTTTGAGGCATGGTGCCCCTCTTTCACCATAAGGATTTGTTCGTGGGGGAAAATTTGTGAAATATTACATTCTTTAGTTCTGCAGGGATGGATCTCAACCCAGTAGAGATGGTAATATTAATATCTGGGATGTTACTGATCAACCTTTGAGGACCATTCTATTTACCTTTGCTAGATTGGCTGGTACTGTGGCCTTACATTTAGCGAATAGATCCTACATGCAGTATGCCTTGGAATGCCTGGTACTGAAGGTGTTCAATTGGTGTGAGGCAATACTTCCTCTCATAAAAGAACAACTATCCAAAGTAAAGAATGGAAGAACCGAGAACTTTGGTTATGGATCCATATTGACTGGTTTTTCTTTGTAAAGAATTCCTTTGATGCAACCTCAAAAGATTTCACTCGGATTTCCCACACCAAGGGAACCACGGATGTAGAGATGGGTGGACCTTATAGCTAGACATGCCGGTCAGTCATAAATATCCTTCTCAGATTCCTTTTTTCGAGTGGTTCAACTGCCAAGAGATGGTGTTTGCAGAGTATCCATCTGTCGGGATGGATTTCTGAGGCGATCCATATTTGGCATTACCAATTGGTGAATAATGGAGTGTTATAGGTAAAATGATTCGACCACATCTTTGTTTTTTGAGTTTTATAATTTTTTTGTGTTTTTTATGTTACCAAGACTAAACAAACTTATATCTGTGTGTAGATATTGGACCAGTGAGACCAGTGGCACGCCCGCAGGAAGCAGGTGATGCTCAAGTAGGAGAGGCTATAGGGGGGCCATACATCAGGATTTGGATATATCGGAGACCTTGGCAGTGCTGCAGGATTAGATCGAGGGCCTCACTCTTGGCATTCAGGATGTCAGGACCGATGAGTTAACTTTGAGGTTATAGCACCATACTACTAGTGTACTGAGTCGTTGGATTAGGCTCCTGTGCATGATAGCACAGGTGGTGACATGTTATCATCAGCATCACTAGTCTAGGATGTTTTTCTGCATTCATTTTGAGTTTCTTGGTCAGATGACCAATTTTGTCGTGGACATAAAACATCTTTTCAAAACTATAAATAGCTATATACTTTTGATTTTTGGAGTTTTATTTTGGCTAAGTGATGAAATCCTAATGCAAATGTTGATGTGAAATGCTTTCTTTACAAATCTTACAAATGTCTATTTAACACATAGTTTGCTAATGAATCTTTTAGTGTGTTTAAGTTTTTGGAAATGTGTTGATATTGAATGGAATCAAAATGTCTTGCCAAAATCCTAACTCTTAGGAACATGCAATGAATAGCTAGGTTTCGAATGGAATAAACACCGGTAAGATGTAGAATGACGAGATGTGAATCTAGCTTGACAATGAGTTGGTGTATGCCATGTGAAATGGCATCAGATAGAAGTTCAATCAATGTGTTATACTCAGTGATGTTGTTCATCGATCGACCAATACATATCCCCCTGAAACTCACTAACTCACTGCTTGGAGTGAAGATAGACTAGGCCGCAGAAGATAGGTTTTGCGTACTATGAATAGCTCTGTCTCCATACCCAACAAATGGTTCCAAAAAGTTTGACATTTGCAACAAATGTGAAGTGGATTACCTAGCAAAAATAACAACTCTAAAAGAAAACACTCAGAAGATGCAATGAAAGCATATGTACAATGAGTTTACTACACTTAATCAAGCATAGTAGCATTTAAGATACAATCCGTTTCGGGGCTGCGACAGTGGAATCCCATCATAATTGACTAGCTCGTAGGATCCTTTTGTCAATACATGTTTAACAATGTAAGGACCCATCGATAATGGTTCAAATTAACTTGCTCCTAGTTTGTCAGAATCTTGATTGTAAAGCAAGACTAGGTCACCTACTGAGAAGACATGAGGCTTAACATTTTTGTCATATTGTTCCTTGATGCGTTTCTTATGTCCTTCATTATCCAACATGGATTCAACATGGGTTTCATCCAGATGGATTAATTCCAAGAAATGAGCCCCTTATTTAGAAGTTTCGAGAAGCAAATCAATTGCAAGCTTGAGGGATGAGATTTCACACTGAATTGGTAAGACTGCCTCCAAACCATACACCAATTGGAAGGGTGTGAACCCTATCGCTCTTATCATCGAAGTTCCATATGCCCATAGAGCTGAGTATAGGATTAAATGCCAATTCCGTTTATGGACTCCAACCATTCTTTGCAGCATGCGCTTAAGGATTTTGTTGATTGCCTCAACTTTTCCATTAGCTTGCGAATAATATGGAGTAGAACTATCATGGGACAGTCCTAATTTGGTTTTAATTTGATCATCATGTGATTACGAAAATGAGACCCATGATCTGTGACTCTAGCCTATGGAACACCGAGTCTAGAAACTACATGATTGAAAAAAATAAATGTAGTTGCTTCCCCACTATTGTTCAATGTAGGCATCACCTTGGCCCATTTTTCAAAATAGTCAACAACGACTACAATATGCCCATGCTCCCCGGCTAAGGTGGGGTTACATGTCATGAAATCAATGCCCCATTTAGCGAATGGGCCAACAAAAATGATTGGATGAAGTGGTACAGGTGGTAATCTGGTTTTACGATAAAAAATCTGACAAGCACGGCAACTTTTGGCTACAATTATGCAATCTTTGAATATGGTGGGCCAAAAGTAACCAGCTCGTAAGATCTTTTGTGCAATAGCATAACCAGATAGATGCCCCCCACAAGCACCTAAATGACAATCATTCAAAAAAAATTGTCCTCCTAATGCATTAGGAACCTTTGTAAAACTATATCGACACCATGACGATAAAGTGTATCACCAAGGATCATATAATCCTTGGCTTGGTATTGAGTATGTTGTTGTTCAGAGTGAGAGGTGTTAGGCCTAAAATTTTGGGTTTGGAGATAGATCAATATATTCCCATACCACAGATAACTTGAAAATATTAGAAACAGAGTCTCATCCATGATTGATGCTTGTGATGTTAAATCGTTGGAGGATGAGGGAAGGTCGCAAAGTAACTCTGCAAAGATAAGAGACTTCTTTTATTCAGATTTGATGAATCCCAGATGAAGCTCCTACAATATGGCTATCCAATTGCAATATTTAACCCCTAGCAATTGACGTGAAAAAATGTATGTAATAGGGTTGCAATCTGACACAATCGTGGTTTTGCAAAGGAGCATATAGTGTCAAAATCTTTGTAGTGCTTGAACGACTGCTAAAGCCAACTTTTCAACATAAGAGTACTTGCTTTCTATATCATTAAGGTTACGACTTAAATAATATATAGGATGTTCAATTCTGTCATCTTCTTGCACTAAAACCATAGCGATGTTTGTATCCGCAGCGGTGAGATACAAGTTGAAGTTCTTTTGATAGTCAGGAGCATACATTAATGATGCTTTTATCAGTGAATATTTGAGAGCATCAAAGGAAGCATGTGAAACCTGATTCCAATGGAAGGGTACCCCTTTCTTCAAAAGACATGTATAACCTTTAGCGAGCTCAGCATAATTTGGAATGAACCTCCTCAGAAAGTTATCTTTCCCTTGGAGTCTCTGAATCTGAAGCAAATTTGAAGGTGGAGGCACATCAAGAGTTGCTTGAACCTTAAATCGGTTGAGTCAAATTCCATCCTTAGAAACTACAAAACCAACCAGTTGACTAGAACCAACAAAAAACACACATTTGTGCTGACTAAGTTGTATCTTTTAGTTTTGGCAATGTAAATATATGGCCCTCAAATGTTGCGGATGATCAGTCCATTTTTGCAAATGAGCAGGCAGATCGTCAAGATATGGTTGAACTATGTTTTTGATGTCATGGAAGGTGTAATTCATTTCTGTCTGAAATGTTGACCCTACATTCTTCAAACCAAAAGGTAATCTACGATATGCGAAAATTCCCCACGGACATATAAATGCAATTTTTGACTAGTCTGGTGGGCGGATATTGATTTGATTGTATCCGAAAAATCCATACATGAATGAAAAGATTTCACATACAGCACATTCATCAATAATCTAGTCAATAAAGGATATAGGATAGTTGTCCTTCAAACATGCTTGATTTACATCCCTATAATCGATGCACACTCTTATCATTCCTTGTTTTTTCATCACAGGAACAATATTCGATAACCAATCAGTGAGAGGTATAGGGTACATGAAGTCAACACACAAAAGATTTTCGACCTTTTCTTTAATGGCAGTGAATTTCTTTGGATGAATAGGTCGAAGCCGTTTTCTTACTAGTTTGACATCAGGATAAATCTTGATTTCATGTTCAACAATTCTTGAGTTAATGCCTGGCATTTCTTCATATGACCATGCAAAGACATCTCTAAATTCACAAAAAAGAGCATGGTAGTTATCTAGTTCTATTGGAGGACACGATTTACGGATGTAAATATTCTCTACAATATTGGGTTTGGTCAAAATATTAATAGTGATAGTTTCTTCAATGTTGTATAGATTTCACTCGGAATCTACTGTATTTACAGTATTTAATAAAAAATCAACAATTGAAGGGTGATGGAAGTCGTTTGAATAATCTTCATTTTCATCTTGAAGGTGGGAATGGTGATGATAATCTTACCACGACATCTCTCCTATCATCATTGATTGGATGATTCCTTTGTCTGTAGAATGTATACAAGACCAAGGATCAGAAGAGGTACCATATTATAAAGACCTATCTACCCAAAAACTTGTTGAGTGCAGACTCAGGTTTGCTGCACAAGCCCAAAAATTGATTACTACAAAGATTCGATGGGGCCTGGTAGCAACACCTCGCGATGATCCTCACTATCAAAATAGTCAGAACTCTTCTTAAACTTAGATTATGTAGAAGAGATCATCTAGCAGGTTTCCACTGTGGCCACTTCTGCAAAACTAGATGGAGATGAGAGGGGAAAAGTACCCGTTAAGGAAGGGTCTTTTAGGAGACCTACTTCCATGGATCAATGGAATGCTTCCAGTAGCTTTTGAACTATTAGAGAAAAAGGCTAGTTGGTTAACGACTATGATTTCACCATTGAAGGCAAATGCAATCTTTCAAAAATATGTAGACACAATGCAGCCATACATAAACCCAGGGCCTTCCCAGTAAAATATTGTAATCAGGGAGTAGATCAATGACCTCGACCTCAATATCTACTATTTTTCCCCCCATTTCAACTTGCAAGCTACTTAAAATCCCATATGGAGTGTACATTCTTCTGAATTCTTTTAGTGTTGTTGGTGATCGTGACAAGGATGGTGAACCAAGATTTTTCCAGCAACTCATTGACATAATACAGGTAGATGCCCCCTCATCAACGATGGTTCAATGAACATTTTTATTGAGGGCCTTTACCTGTATAAGGAAACTGATTTGGGTCGGTAACTGTGGTGTATATGCAGTATGATTAAAGTCCACAAGATTGGAATCTGTTGGATCGATCACACCTATTGCTAATAACAAAGCTTGCTTTTGGGAGGGACAATTTTGCAATACCTCAAGTGTCAACATAGTAGATGGCAATTGAGCTAGATCCTCCACTATATTGTAATTTTCAGTAGCTCGAGCATGAGGATTAAATGTCGATCTATATACGACTCCCTTTGGTGGCTTAATGGTTAGTTCAGGAATAATGGGAGGAACAAGTTCTGGCGAAGTCGTTGTCGAAGCACTAGGTTGATCAGTAGCACAGTTATTCGATGCCGATGGGTTCCCATAATCTTTACTCCTTGTCGATACCAAAATATCATTTTTCTTGTTTGCGATGGATAACATAAGCACTTGGGATGTGGAAGAATTCTCGATAGCAAACATATTAGTTTCTGGGTTTGGAAGCAAATCAGTCAGCACCGCTAAGGTATTCGAAGCCTTCAAAAGTTTTGAAACCTCAGATCAATGTGGACAATATCTCGTTAAATGCTCCTTTTTACATATCAAACATGGATAACGAGGAGGTTTCCTTGCCGCAGTAGGGTTTCAGATGATTTTTTAGGAGTGGATTTCTCCTGTTTCTTTTTATTATTTTTCCCTTTCTTCTTGCCCCCTAGTTTCTTTGGATTTTTTCCTTTCTCAGATGAGATGACATTAATCTCCAAGGCAAGAGAATTGTCATTTTCATTTTGAATAGAAATAGTAAGAGCTTGACCAGATGGACCTCTTGCGGTTTTCGTGCTCGAGGAACCGATCACACGATCACCAGTATGAGAGTCCTTACTCAATTTAAGAGGAGGTGGAATGGAAAAATCTAGTCTAGGAGTGTCAGGAATTTTGTCGTAGAGCATGCCATATTGTGTATAGATCAAATATAAATATTTGCCATGAGCAATGACTTTCTCTTCAATGATAACTCCTTTTTCCATGTCCTTAGTGATAGATGGCAATAAGGACTTAAAAACACAGTTAAAAGATGATTAGGAACATACGTCTTTACCATTCGACGATGACGCCGCCACTCATGAATATGATCAGATATGTGAGTGGACGTGGTCTATTTAAAATTGGTGAGGAGTTCTGTTCTAGTTTCATACCTAATGTGTAACTGAAAGTGGGTTAGAAAAGTAATGGCAAGGACGGTGAAGTTATCAAATGAAGCTCTAGGAAATTAAATATACCATTTCATTGTTGGACCAGTAAGCATTCTCTGAAAAAGTTGAAGTCTAATAGAATCATCATTCAGAGTGTTAGATGAGCACCACAAATGAAAAACCATTACATGATTCAATGGATCTTCACCTGGATTTCCATTGAATTTAGGAATATTAGAGGGGAGTTTATGAGGAATTGCCAACCACCAAAGGGTGTATGCAATTGGATCATTCGTTGGCTAGTTCAAATATGGTAATTCTAAAGTTGCTATAAAAGGCAACTGCTAATTCAAGTTGCATACCCAAGATAAGATGGAATCACCTGAGCAGTAGGTCTTTGCATACCAACATAAGGCATCTATTGCTCGTTACATTGATAAGGTTGTTGGACATAACTAATATAGTGAGGTTTTTGATAACCGTTTTGAGAATGCGGTTGTCCATAACCTACAAAGCCTTGTTGCCTAGATCCTTAGTATGTTTGATATTGACCAAATCCAGTCTGAGCTTGTAAACCAAGTCCAAACTGAGTTCGGATTTGCTAGAATTGTGATTGTTGGTATTGTGCCAACCACGGTTGTTGGACCATTTGCTATTGCCCAATACTAGAAGATTGACCAAGTTGCGGATTGACAATACCCGGTGGTTCTTGAGTCCTTCCAGATAAAGAAGAACTAACCTAAGGTTTCCGTTGAGCCATAGAGACAAGTGGCTGTTGTATCACAACCTTAGAGACTTGAGTCTTCTGCCTCAAAAATTGAGGTTGGGAAGAAGAAGGAGTAGGTTGAGTTTGAGACACAATAGGCTATGCTTGTGTTTCCAGCATAGTCATAATAACATGTGTAATGGGAATATTCGACACATGTTGGATCGGTTGTGTTGGATATACAACCCTTGGTTGTTCTTGTAGTATTGGTATCCAACCACTAGATATAATTCCATTTTGACCTAAATATTGTTGGAAAATCTCATATGATTGTTCCCTAGGAGGAAACAGTGAATATGCATACTGCTCTCCAAATGGCAACAGTCCAATGTTTAAAGGATATATCGCTCTTTGAATACTAGTTTGCCCAAATTGATATTGGTATGCAGGATCAAATTGCTGAGTTTCAGCATAAGAAAGACTAGATGGGACTCCAAATGAATAAATAGGAGCAGGCCATGGTGCTAAAGTAGCCCCTTAGTGGACTCCTGCTAGTGATTGATAACTAGCTCGAACAGATGGTGTACCGTATAAATATGACTCAGGTGTACCAGAAAATATTGCAGGAATAGCAACAGGAGGTTCCACCACAACTACATCAGGTGACACATTTCTAGATGTAGATGGTTACTCATACATGTTTAGTCTATCCAAAAGCTTTCCAAGCGATTCGACAGGAACTTGTGATGAAGGAGGATTTAAAGAACCAAACTCAAGAGTAGAAGGATACAAATGACTCCCAGTTCCAAAATGAAATGGGCTACTAGATGGGGTATCCTCTGCTATCCCTTCTATAGCAATCAGATCAGGTGGAAGAGGTAGACTATCAGGTCTATAAAATATTTATGGAGCCGAAGGTGGTATAGCTTTTGCAGTGACAGATACTGGAGGGGTGACACCTTTTGAATACTGAAACTCAACGTCTATATGTCCAGGTAAATGAACTTCAGTCTCAAAGGGAGGTTCTTGAACAACTATTGGTTCAAATGTAGCCTTGGTTTGAACTGTGATGGGTTCTGGATCAACTCTAGATGGAGTCGTTTTAGGTACAGAAGTGTCTACCATTACATTTGGATCAGTTCTAATGTCCTCTTGTAACTGCAGAACTTCTTCTCTGAAGGCAGATGTACCATAAATAATCGAAGTAACTAGAGTTTTTGATGATGTTAAAACAAAAGTTTCAAATAAACAAGATGAATTGGACTCAGTTAAAAGAGATTGTTTTGTCCAGATTGGCTTCGCTTCCAGAGGAAAAGATAGTTGACTCGCTAGTCTCCGTGAAGGACAGGGTTTTGATTGACTTTCTTCCACGATTTCAGATTATTTGATCAACTCAAAATTAAGTGGAAAATGATGTTATTCTGAATTCAATTAATTTTAATGACGCTTGGACACAACTTTTCTTTTTCAGTTTTAAGAGTCGAGAAAAAGCTAAAAATGACTCTAGTCTCCTTCGATTTTTAATGAGCCTAAAAGGATAAGTGCTCAGATGGAACTTTTCTTTTAGAGAGTCGAAAAGGAACGAAAGTGACTACTCTGGAAAATCTATACAAAGGGATTACCAAACCAATCATAAAACTACAATATACACCTTCGTGATAAATTAAAAAGAAATTACCAAGGACTTATGTATGGAAATTAATCTTCCTGAATGTTGTGTTCAGTGCATTGCAATCAATAATGTAGCAAACATAGTTTCCTATGGATAAAGGATTTAAGCCTATTGTAATCTCCCAATATATATACGACGGTACGGGGAGCACAAGTCCATTGTAGGACTTGTCATATCAAGGAGGAGGAATTACTCAACCTTCAATGAAAACAATAGCCACTAGTTTTAACAGCACCGGAGCATGTCACTAGCCTAGACCTCTAGATATGTTGCGTTAAGTTCCAAAGCATTGTTAGGTTCATTGAAATTTATTTTAAAGCTGATCTTGTTTAGAGTTTTACTTTCAATGGTTCACCACATGATGATGATCTGAAATTCCTAAGATGCAATCTATAATGACAAAAAATCTTGTTTATTTGAACAATGCAAATCCTAGCTACTAGGGAAAGAAGATAACAATGCTTTCAAGCAAAGAGAAAAGGAGCAGACACTAGTGCATTTCCCCAAATCATCTTTTCCAACACAAATCAGGAAATTCTAAATGCAAATGCATGTATTTATTTTCACTTTCCTTAATGTGAAAGATGCCAAAAGGAAAACTAAATATAGCAAAGATCTGAAAAATTTCACTCAAAATGACATTTTTGACAATTTCTTCTTCAAAAGTGAAAGGAAGACTAAAAAAAATGACACTTTCAATTTTGAACAAAAATTCTTTTGACACTTTGAATGTAAACAAATCAAATCAAATCAAATGCATGAATAAAAGTTCAATCAATTATCAAGGGAAGGAATAATAATTTACGATACTTTGATGTTCAAGAAAAAACGACAATTATGACACTTTTTGTACGAAAGTGACAAATCGACTAAAGCAAATTTTCGACAAAGGATTGTAAATGAGGAACAAATACACAAAAGCATTCACTAATCCTAATGTAATTGAGGCTGATCTAAGTGATGGAAGTAAGCTTCAGTAAAGAGGCACTGTACATTTGCAGCAAACAACCAAAGAAAACTGAAAATAGGTCAAAAACCCTTAATTTCTAGATGGAAAAAGAGTTCAGTCAGTCATCGCACCTACGCTTCACAGAAATTGAGATGCATCACAATTACTAAACTCATGAGGTGCTATGCATACTAATTCACAATGGAAGATAGTGCGATGGTCCACGAAGTGCAACTGAAAAAGGTTTTGGCTCAAATATGGAGCTATTTTCAATGAATTAAGTTGGGTTTTGATGAAGAATTATGAGGAAATTATGATGGAATGTCTTGAGAGGTTACCGAGCTACCAAAAGGGCATATAGATGTGCTTGCAAGTCAAATGTTTAATTCATAAAATAAACCAGAGATTGATTGAAGCAACATTCATCTACTATGCAATTGCAGAGCAAGAGCAGTTCAAAGGCTACCTAGCTAACTTCCAACTCTGTCTATAGTTTATCAGATTGAACATAGAACAAACAATAACAACAAACAAACATTTGATCAGTCGCCAATTTTTTTATGGGAAAACTAGTATTCCTAAAGAATGCTATCCCTCTAGGTTTGGCAGCTACCCTAGAAACAACAGTTTAAAGAAATTCAATGATTTCTTCTGTGTAATAGATAAGAGAAAGATAATGGAACCAACCTAGAACTTTCTCTTAATCCATTGCTTGATCTCTCTCTCCTTTGGTAGATCCTGTAACTCCTCCATGTACTTAACACACTTGGAGAGTACCTACACAAGTACAACAACAAAGAACCATCAAAGCATCATAATGTATTACAACATAAACATTATAGAATCAGATATATAATGAACAAATGATAGCATTCACAAATGGTAAAATTCACAATTGCACAATCATATGGAAGAAAACTTGAAAAAATTTATTAATAGAAAGGAGAATTACAACCCAGTCATTTGATCCAACATCATCCTCTCAGCGTCAATCCTTCTTCACCTCATGAAATAGCAACATCACCAACAAGAATACAACACTATCTATTCAATTACAAACTATCAACACTTCCTTGCAATTCACAATATTGCAGCCTTTTGATGTCTTGGATTGGAGATCCATTTATAGAGGTTTGCAAGGGTGTGAGTCATATATATGGTTTGATTAGTGTCATTCCACTTGCTACAATTGGTTCCACAAGCGAGGAGATTGGAGATGATTTCCTAGATCCCTTATTCATCCTTGGGAAAATTCAGAGGGGCAAGTGGCATAGGAGAAGTTTCTAGAAGATTCCATGAGCAATCAACTGACAAATGTCCCATAAATTTGTCCATCCTCACCCATCGAAACCTATAGAAGGACTAAATAGTATGAATCACATGCTGATAGTGTACCACTCAATATGCATCTCACTTTGCGAGTGAAATAGTTAGTATGGTTCAATTTATGCAATTTCTCGATGGTTTCTTAGATGGAACTTTTGGGGAATGATGTATTTAGATGACTATGTTCCTTTAGGGTATGAAACAACTCTTTTAGTGGTTGATGAGCCCTAATACATTGACATATAATTTTGGGGTTGATGTGGCCAAATATGTCTATAACACTTACATTGAGCTGAGAAAATCATTCTCCCATCTTATGTAAAAATTATAATGAAGTCGTTTTATAACTTATGTTAGGTATGTGAATAGAATTATAGCATGATCTCTTTATTTTCATTTTTACTAAAGACACTTACAGATCCTTAAATTAATTTTACATTGGAAAGTAAATCTTCATCCTCATGTGAAGCACAGTTATTCTCCTTCCAATTTGAAACACTTTAGCTCTTGAATAGGGACGAGTTTATCCTTGACTTAATCAAGATAGGTTTCCTTTTATGTTCGTTTGCATCATAATATTAGTTGCATTTGTCTCCTTTATTTCTCAAATAATCCTTTCGAAGGAGAAATCCTCATGGTTGCTGGAGGGCCCCAGTATTGCAGCAATAATGAAGCAACTCCTGGAACTCCCTTCTTTAATTTTATCAACCCGGTAGTTCATAACAAACTTGAAAACGACGGTGCTATATGTACAAGTACTAGCTCTTGCGACGGTTGTCACTTGATCAGCTAGCACAAGTTTGCTAGGAGCTTAAGCCAACTTATATGAGCTCTCAAAAGAATCCCTTTAACTGATGGAAGAAAGCTAACTCAAAGAGGGCTAATCTACTTGTAAAAAGAAACTGGAAAGTTGAAAGGAAACGTAAACCCTAGCAAACCCTAATTATACCAGCTAGCCCTACTGATGAAAGAAAGAGGATTCAAGCTACTGAAAGAGATACCATTGACTTCTAGGAAGGTAAAATGCATGTGTCTAAGATACTTCTATACTAACATCTGAAAAAAAAAACATCTTTTTGTATTTTTGAATAAGTTGTTAGAACTATCATGCATGTGCTTTTAATTGGCTATTGACTGTGCAGAGGTGGATTTGTGAGAGGAAATGCTTGCAGAAGGTTGGGAAGGTTCGAAGAGGGCCTAAGGGGTCCCTAGCACCCTTCCAGATAGTTTCACAGAGTTTGGCTATCAAGAAACCTCATTCGTGAGCTTCTACAGGAAGTCTGCAGGGGTTCTATAGGATGTTCTGGAATTTCTACAGGATGTTCTGTGATTTTCTAAAGGATGTTCAGAAATGGGATTTTGGAGCATGGATGGATGGAAAAACGTGGAGGAATGAGTATGGAGGTGAAATAGGGGTGTAGGGGAGTTCAAGACTTGGAGGATAGAGTTGAGGAGTGGCATGGATGGTGAGATTTGTTCAAGGAGGGATGAAACGATGTTGCACAAGAAGATGAGAATCATGGCAAAGTAAGCGAATGAGGCAAATGTAAGGTAAGAGTTCTAAGTGAAGGGTGAAGCAGGTAGGTTGGATGGAGTATGGGTAGGTAAGGAAGGATAACAGGTACTCTGCAAGTGGTTTTTCAAACTGAACAAACAAACACTTATAAAACCTATGACCTATTGACTTCACTCTAATCTAACCTAACAGCAAAAGGAAATGAAAAAAAGTTTATTTACAATGAAACCAACTGAAATAACTATGCAACTAAGCAATCATAACCCTAAGCATGCAACCAAAACTGAGATCAAGTTCAGCAACTAAAAATCTAACACTACTAATTGCATGGGTAAGCAAAGACAATGTTTTTGTGGCAGCAAGGGCACCTAGGTCTCAGCTCATGGTCCCAAGGAGGGAGAGGTGAGATCAGAGGTGCTTGATAGCCTTTTTCTGAAGATATTATTTTTTATTAACCTATAAAATCAATCTGAACATGAAAAGGTATTTTAATCATCAAAAGAAATCTAAATAACAAAACAAGATTTAAATCTAAATAGTAGATTTTATTATAAGAATGCAGCAAAGACACATGAAAGTAAACAAAGGAGGTATTGGGCACTTGAGATGGGCCCAACCTCAAGGGCTACAACCTCCTAAGAGATATTTAGAGCTAGTGCAAAGCTGGATTCATATTTATTGAGCAAGAAAACAAGAGTTACATCAAAAATTGTCCACAAGGTAAAGCTTGAAAAGGTGCTGAAATGCAAAGCTAATCTACTGAGTAAAATCAAACTACAAACTAGCTAACTTCTACCTACAAAGTGAATAACTACTGGATAAGAAAAATGAGGCCCTAAGCCCTCTTATTTATACAAATTGAGGACCACAACAGTCCTCCTAAGCTTTAGGGACTCGGCTGCCCAAAACTTGCAGTTAACAGTAGTCCTACTTGACTTGCTTGGCTGCCCTTGTGATAATCGATTTGGTGGCCCTTGAACTTCGAGCTGATAGTGGAGAATTCGAGGTAAGGGCCCATAAATGAAGGGGACACCTTCCTAAAAATCCTCTCCACGAATTTGGCTTCCAAGTGCTCATTTAAACCTTCGATTTTGTCTCAAAATTGACCAAAGCACTGCACAAAGTACCCATTAGACTTGTTGGCATAATGACTAACCCAATTCACTCTATTAGCATAAATATAATAAAAAACATGCAATAAACTAATGAGAATAGTGGATTAAGTCGAATTAGGATGTTGGATGAGCCCATATAATTATCCATTTTTGGGGCTCCTCATCACCCCCCTACTGAAAGTGTTGCTCATCCTCTAAGCAACTAATCTATCTCTTCATCTCTGATGGCCCTGGTGGCCTCCCTGTCATGCCAAGCTTCTGAAGTGATGTCCTCTTCTCGGTCATGAAACCTTTCTTTTCTCTCTGCTTCTTCCCACTGCCTGTGCTCCTTTTCCTAGAGAATTCTCAGCTTCCTGTAGAACTGTCTCAACATCGTGTAGACAGGATTTTGTGTCCAACCTTTCCATTCTCTCCCTGCAGGTGCATGTCTTCAGGCTTCCCCACTCATAAGTGATGGATGCCTTGTAGGGTGACCTCTCCTTTGGTGTGGTAGGGGTGTCTACAATTGTGATTGGCTCTTTTGACGGAGGCTAGGGTCTGCCAGTCTTAATCCTCACACTCCTTCTTGCCTTAAAATACAGGGGAGGCTCCCTCTTTTGCTTTTCCTTCTTCTTGGCAGATGTGCTTAGGGTGGCCAGCACCACTGCTACCTCCGTAGCTAGAATCTCGGGTGATTTCTCTTTCTGCTACCCTTTCCCCAGACTTCCTGTAGAAAGTACTGTAGTGGCCGTTTTCTGGCTTCCTGTAGAAGCAATTTCCTGGCTTCCTGTAGAAACAATTTTTTACTGAGTTGGCTCGCTTGGCTGGGGGTGCCTTCTCTTTGACTTGTGTTTTGGTTGCCTTGGGTGTTCCCTCACTTGTTTGGACATTTTCAGTCCTCTCTACCCTGATTTGCAACCGTTTCTCCCTTGGCGTTTGTCCCTTTATTCCTCCCACAGTTTTGGGCTCAGCAGCTTGGCCTTTCTCTTGTTTCTCTTCTTACTTTTCCTGTGGTGGTCTGCCGTGGGTTTCCTTACCCTTGGCTTTCTCCTTTGCTGTTTCGTGACCTATTAGGGGACCTTCCCGTAGTTGTTGCTCTTCATAAATCTACGTTATGTCTGCCCCTTGAGTTTCATGTTGTTGTAACTAATTTTTCAGTAGTGCATCTTCCTCCTGTAGCTGGGATTTTTTTATTTTTTATTTTTAATGCTTTCACCGTGTCTCATCATGGCCAACTTTCCTCTTAATTCCTTTAGCTTGTTCACCATGTGGTGTCGAGTGTTTTTTCATCAAAATGCTCAGGTGAAAAAGTAGGTAGAACTGAAAACAGAGGGATAGCTGAATTTTCATCTTTTTCTGAAACCAAATAAGGAATTTCCCATGTGCTTCTGCTTACAACATCACAATGCAATATTTCACTTTGTTTTAAACTGCTTTTATCTCCAATTTGACTCTCTCCTTTTGAAAAAAAATATTTTTTTGACAGAATAGTGGATAAATAACACAGGTTCTTTTCAGAGAGTAGGCAGATATGCAAATTCGTTTCTTTTTTTCACACAGGCTGGTTTCTATGGTTGCATGTATTTTCTTTATAGAAAAATTTGAGAAAGGAGGAGACAGACTTTGAGTGCAAAGAAGGAAACAGAGAACTGTGTAGAACTCAGGGAAAATATGCATGCAAAATTTTAAACTTCACTCTTTTTTCAATCCACTACTGTGTTTTTAATCATTCAAATAAGTCATATGCAAATAGATTTCCCCGAGCCTACCTCATTTCAAGCTCCAATTTAGAAAAAAATCTCAGGTTTTCCTTCTGCAGAAATGTTTTCTGCGTTTCCTATAGAAGACTTCCTATAGAAACGCCTGTAGAGCGCCCCTGCGCCTCTGAGCGAGCCTGATATGCAGCAGAATCTCGAAGACAGGTAGAAAAACCAGTGGAGGATGACTAGTTAATCATTTGGTGCATACTTTAGTTGAGGATGTTGTAAGTGAAAATGAACAACAGTTGGTGACTTTCAGCTCAGCCTTCTTTAATTGCTGCATGATTTGTGGTGAGGTGGAGAAAACGTGTGCTGGCCCATGCAGACGGCAGTGCTGTCACAGAACATCATGTTCCCTACCTGTGATCACTCCATCAATTACGTTGAAGGTCAAACAGTCATCATTACCTGTTTCCCGATTTCCTCCTCAGATGGTTGAGCGCACGTGTCTCATTCACCCACCGAGTGCTTTTGAACTAGATGCTAACTGGCCATCGATTTTCTTAATCCCAACCATCTCATTGCTCATGTTGTTTTCAAATTACATTCATGCAATCAGAGGAACGAGTTTTAGTCACGTACCTGGATGTTGAATGGTTGTTATGAGGTGTTGTGGCCTTTCATGTGCTACATGCACTGATTTTTGTGGTTACATGATGGCTTGGTGGTTGATTCATGGTTGTTTACCTTTTGCAGGTGTCCTCTGGTCGGATCTACACTGCAGGAATTTGCTTTCACGTTCAGATTTGCACCCTCAAGCTGCTGCTGCTGAATTTTCACAGGACAAAAAATTGTTTTTGCCATTTCTCCCGAACGACAGACCAGATTGATCTGAAACTTTCTGAGCATGTTCCTGTCATCATTATGCACATCCCATAGCAAAATTGCGATCAATGGATACACAGATTTCGAGAAGAATGGATAATTGTTGAAGATTACAGAGATCAATTTCTCGAAAACCGTGCATCGAGATTGGCTGAAATTGCTTGCGTAGGTTACTATCACCCATATGCATCTCCCCATGAAACAGGTTTTGAAACGGATGCACATATATGGAGAAAATGCAAAAATTGCTGAAGGTGATGGAGGTTGATTTCTTGGAAACCGTGCATTGAAATTCACTAAAATTTCTTGGGTATGTTGCCATCATCCCTATACAACTCCCTACAAGAAAATTTTGTAAATGGACACACAATTTGCAAGTTATATAAAAAACAAATTTCAGCACTAGGTATTTTTGTTTCAAGGCATCCTGCAATTTTTTTGCATGGAAAGAAAACTAAGCTTGGGCTGTGATGGAGGCATGGAGATGATGGAGGAGGAGTTTGAAGATTGCAGGAGGACTTCTGAACCCTTTAGGAAGCTATCATGTTTGCCAAACTACGTTTTTGCAATCCATTTTTAGCTTCTTGTAATTTCTACAGGAACTTCTTGTAGAAAATACAGTTTTCATAAAAGAAGTACAATGAGGTGGAAAAAATGACGGAAAAGGGTGAGGAATGGAAACATGGATGCTTGCGGGCCTAACCAATAGATTCCAAGCTTTATATTCCCTTCTAAAATCGAATCTGGCTCGCCTGAAGGTTCTATAGGATGTTTCCTGTAGAAATACAGAACTTCCTGTAGAAACGCCTATAAATTCTTGTAGAAGGCCCAGAACTTCCTGTAGAAGGCCCAGAACTTCCTGTAGAAGGCCCAATCTCAACCTGAATGTGACCAAATCCTAGAAGAGGTGAGTGGCCATGGAGGGGGTGTCTGAGGGGGTGTCCTTGAGCCTGGTACGGACCCCTGACCTCGTTTTGCGCCTCTTTTTTCTACAAAGTATTCATTGCAACTTGCAATTCTTTTTACAAATATTAGGCCTGATTTTGTTTTTCTCTTTTTTTCTCTTTTTTTTGTTGAAAACAACTAGGGCACCTCATGGAGGTTTTCACCCAAATTGCCTGCCCTGGGCGCCTCCAAGGGAGGTTTTCTCCCAAGGATCTTATTCTCTTTTTCTTTTATCTTTTTTCCTTTTTTTTTTTTTTTTTCCAACCCATTGACCGCCTCATGGAGGTTTTCAATCAATGAGCCAATCTAAGGCGCCTCCGAGGAGGTTTTCACCTTAGATTTTTTCTTTTATTTCCATATTTTTCATTTTTTCATTTTTTTAATTTTTTTTTAATTTTTTTTTCTACCCTACCCTACTTGAAAAACAAAATCTTTTTCAAGTATAAGAATACTTCCAATGAAGCCATGTGCACATCGATATTAGAGACAAAATGATGTGGAGGCTCGAAATGCATGCTTTGACAGGTATCCGGATTTCAAAGAACAAATGATTTTACTTTGAAGGGATCGAGCATAGCTAAGGAAGAGAGTACTGCTGCAACTTAGTGACAGTCTGAAACCATATTTCAATATAGCTTTGATATCATTGGCCCTTTTACTGATCTAGATCATTCTCCATATCTTCTTCTATCATGACCTTCACATCTTCCTCTTTTTGCTGATTTTTCTCTTGAATACATGGAGGATTTGATGGTAACCATGAGGCAACTCTCTCGATCTCTGATTTTGATGTCTTCTCTTCATCAAGTGCAGCCCATGGTTCTTTGATCTCTTCTTTTGAATCTTTTTTTGATGTATGTGGTCCTCCAATGCTTTCAAGATAATCTCTTTTTTGCAATACTCTTCCTGAGCTATGGTGAAGATCATTGAGCTCATGATGAGTCATTTGGACATGTTGTGCCTCAGATTTGCAATTGGATTGAGCTACTCCATTGTATGCTTTTTGGAATGGTGGTACAGGTAGCTGAGTGGGGGTGTATGTTTGAGATGGATGTGGATGGGGTTGTGGTTGGGCAGGCATTTGGGGTTGCCATGGTGGAGTAGGAGGCGATGGTTGCGGTTGAGCAGGTGGTAGAGGAAAAGGAGCAAGAGGAGTGTTCTATTGGGGCCTCCACCCCTGATGAGGTGCATTCCACTGAGGCTGTGGCTGAGCATAGGAGTGAAACGAATGAGCAACTGGTTGGGCATAATATGGATCTATGAAGGAACAAGGAGGAGGTGTGAACCAAGAAGGATGAGTAGGGGGACCCCAAGAAGGCATGAAAGTGGCTTGATAGGGGTCATAATAGGTCTGGGATGTCCCTTGTAGTTCCTGCTGGTAAGGTATGGGTCCATGTGACCTCCTTTGGTTCATGAAATAGAGTGGTTCAATGACTTCTTTGGCCCTTTGATATGCAACTTTGATTCTAGGCAAGGAAGGGCACTGATCTGTAGGATGGTATTCTTCACAGACAAAACACACTTCTATGGAGTACAATGGACATTCGTGCCTAGGATGCTTTCTAGTGCACTTGGGACAAAAGATGGCCATAGCGCTCTTGGCTTCCTCTTGCTTCCTTTGGATCTATAAAGTATCCAATTGCATGGCAAGAAACTGCCTCATATCACTCTTGAAATCTAACATGTGATTTGAAAATTCATTTTTGGATAAGGTACTGCTCCAAACATTTCTGCTTGTAGCCATTTGCTCCAGAGGAATGTTTCCTTCTTCTTCTCCCCTTGAGGTTCTTCAACTATGTCTTGCTATATGCCCAAGGGTTCTTCTTAATCACAGCCATCGAAGAAGAGAGAAGGTTGGCTGTGTGAAATGGTGGGGGTGTTGTGCAAACATTTTTCTTACTTACCTCTACTCCTACAAGGTAGGAAAGAAAATCTTTCTGGTTGAATTTTTGTTTTTTTCTTCTACTTGTACCTGAAAAACTGAAATAGATTGAACTGCAACTAACTATCTTGCTGAAATGAAAATGAGAAATTGAAATGAAAGAAGGAAATGACTAATCTATTTTTCTCAAATGAAATTGTAGGAATGAAATGCTAGTCTATGCTTGCAGAATTGAAATGCTAATCTACGCTTGCAGAATCAAAATTGCGGAATTGAAATGCTAATCTATGAAAGCAAGAAACATCTATTCTACTTTTGTGGAAATGAAATTGCAGAATGGAAATGAAATAAACTACTTAGTAGACGGTTGTAGTGGAAAATAGAAGAAAAGCAGCAATCACCAATACTCTGACGCTTCCCCAGAAATGGCACCAAAAAGATGGTGGGCCCCAGTATTGCAGCAATAATGTTGCAACTCCTGGAACTCACTTCTTTAATTTTATCAACACGGTAGTTTGGAACAAACTTGGAAGCGACAGTGCTGTATGCACAAGTACTAGCTCTTGTCGTGGCTGTCACTTGATCAGTTAGCATAAGTCCGCTAGGAGCTTAAGCCAACTTCTATGAGCTCTCAGAAGAAGATTTTTAACTGATGGATGAAAGCTAACTCAAATAGGCTAATCTACTTGCAAAACGAAACTCGAAAGTTGAAAAGAAACGTAAACCCTAGCAAACCCTAATTTTACCAGCTAGCCCTATTGATGCAAGAAAGAGGATGCAAGCTACTGAAAGACATACCATTGACTTCTAGGAAGGTAAAATGCATGTGTCTAAGCTACTTCTATAGTAACATCTGAAAAAAAAAATCTTTTTGTATTTTTGAATAAGTTGTTAGAACTATCATGCATGTGCTTTCAATTGGCTTTTGACTGTGCAGAGGTGGATTGGTGAGAGGAAATTCTCGCAGAAGGTTGGGAAGGTTTGAAGAGGGCCTAAGGGGTCCCTAGCACCCTTCCAGACATTTTCACAGAGTTTGGTTATCAAGAAACCTCATTCGTGAGGTTCTATAGGAAGTCTGCAGGGGTTCTACACGATGTTCTGGAATTTCTACAGGATGTTCTATGATTTTCTACAGGATGTTCAGAAATGGGATTTTAGAGCATGGATGGAGGGAAAAAGGTGGAGGAATGAGTATGGAGGTGAAATATGGGTGTAGGGGAGTTCAAGACTTGGAGGATGGAGTTGAGGAGTGGCGCAGATGGTGAGATTTGTTCAAGGAGGGATGAAACGATGTTGCATAAGAAGATGAGAATCATGGCAAAGTAAGCGAATGAGGCAAATGTAAGGTAAGGGTTCTAAGTGAAGGGTGAAGCAGGTAGGTTGGATGGAGTATGGGCAGGTAAGGAAGGATAATAGGTACTCTGCAAGTGGTTTTTCAAACTAAACAAACAAACACTTATAAAACCTATGACCTAGTTACTTCACTCTAATCTGACCTGACAACAAAAGGAAATGAATAGAAGTTTATTTGCAATGAAACCAACTGAAATAACTATGGAACTAAGCAATCATAACCCTAAGCATGCAACCAAAACTGAGATCAAGTTCAACAACTAAAAATCTAACACTACTAATTGCATGGGTAAGCAAAGACAATGTTTTTGTGGCAGCAAGGGCACCTAGGTCTCAACTCATGGTCCCAAGGAGGGAGAGGTGAGATCAGAGGTGCTTGATAGCCTTTTTCTGAAGATATTCTTTGTTATTAACCTATCAAATAAATCTAAATATGAAAAGCTACTTTAATCATCAAAAGCAATCTAAATAACAAAACAAGATTTAAATCTAAATAGCAGATTTTATTCTAAGAATGCAGCAAAGACACATGAAAGTAAACAAAGGAGGTACTGGGCACTTGAGATGGGCCCAACATCAAGAGCTACAGCCTCCTAAGAGAGATTTAGAGCTGGTGCAAAGCCGGATTCATCTTTATTGAGCAAGAAAAGAAGAGTTACATCAAAAATTGTCCACAAGGGAAAGCTTGAAAAGGTGCTAAAATGCAAAGCTAATCTACTGACTAAAATCGAACTACAAACTAGCTAACTTCTACCTACAAAGTGGCTAACTACTCGCTAACCAAAATGAGGCCCTAAGACCTCTTATTTATACAAATTGATGACCCCAACAGTCTTCCTAATCTTTAGGGTCTCGGTTGCCCAAAACTTGCAGTTAACAGCAATCCTACTTGACTTGCTTGGTTTCCCTTGTGATAATCGATTTGGTGGCCCTTGAACTCCGAGCTGATGGTGGAGAATTTGAGGTAAGGGCCCATAAATGAAGGGGAGACCTTCCTAAAAATCCTCTCCATGAATTTGGCTGCCAAGTGCTCATTTAAACCTTTGATTTTGTCTCAAAATTGACCAAAACACTACACAAAGTACCCATTAGACTTGTTGGCATAATGACTAACCCAATTCACTCTATTAGCATAAATATAAAAAAAAACTTGCAATAAACTAATGAGAATGGTGGATTGAGTCGAATTAGGAGGTTGGATGAGCCCATATAATTATCTATTTTTAGGGCTCATTAGTTGCTTGACTGAGCCCTCGTTTCAGTCAAATCATAAAGGATCATCTCACTTAAACATGAGCATAAAAATGATTCATTTTCCATTCGGTTTGTTACTCTTGAATAACCATCACTCATAAGTGGATTGAAGGTCACTCTTTTGCATATTGTACATTCTTTTTTAGCTTAGCATAGACTAGGTTAACTTAGGCTAGTCTAGGACACAGGTAACTAGAAACCAATTTTAACCAATTAGGATTGCTATCATAACGGAAAAAACTCTAATTGGGACTCTAATTGAGAAATTTCTCATGCATTCAGGCAGGACATTTCTTGGCATCAATATTTTTTGGCACTAGAAGGAGGGCCATAAATTTCTATCTATGTGAAATTTTATCTTCTTTAACATGGCTCATTCGTTGGGTCATGCATTTAGCACACCTAAACCTACCTGTTACATTGAAATTTGTCACCATGACTATCTGCAGTTAATATGGCTCCATCAATAGTCATATTATCCTCCTTGTCAAGCCTCATACCTCTGCTCTTCATGTCAAACTTCAAAAAGAGAGAAAGTCACTTAAAAACATGTTTATCTCTGGGTACGCAGGTTCTCTCTACCTTTCCTGCGTGTACGCATCCCAAACACACTGTACCTGCGTACTTGTACGCTCTGTAAGCCAAAGGGTGGGTGCGTACCCCTGTAAAGGTCAAAAGGCGCGAGTTTCATCTTTAAAAAGTTACTTGTGGTCACTTCTAGAGCCTTCTAGAAGAGTGTTTGATGTGTATT
>APFE030203929.1:103625-123247 GCA_000404065.3 Pinus taeda
ATTAGATAGTTATAAGATTAGATATTTTATAAGGTTTCTAATTTATATTATTATATCTTGTTATTATTGTTTAATACTTGATGCTAGTTGATTAATTGAATATAGTTATTATAATGTAATCAGTTGATTTCTTACGCTGGTTATCAATACACACCTATAAGCCTTTATGGTTAATTTTTTATAAACTTATAAGCTTACGAGGAATTTACCATATCAATCCATTAAGCAAGGAAATTCATTTTGGTTAAAATTCCTAAACATCCTTGCAATTTTTTCAATAAAAAGCCAAATTTATTAATATCCCACAAGACAAAGAGAATTTGATCCCAACATAAGCAATTTTTTTTGCATAAACTATTTCATGTTAAGCTCTTGTTTCATCTTGGCTTTTGAGAATTTTAAATGCATTTGGCTCATGATTTTGCTTCATCATGTTTTGGTTGAATTTTTTTCCCTTGCCACACATTTTGTTTCCTTTTGCTCATTTTCCTCTATGGGCAGTATATTTCTCTTTTCCAAGTGATAAAAGTTCAACCTTCAAGGACACAGATGGCTTGAGTCAAATTCGATGAATCCCACCAATCCCACCACTTCAAAGTGCACAAGTTAAGTTCATCTATTAGTGTCTTGGTTGTTTCAGTTATAATATAGGTGACATGCTGATCTTTTATATCTCATTTATATTGATATTTGAGAATATTTGAAATGTGTAGATATGTTGAGGTTGACTTTAATTTGGATTCATTGATCATTAATAGTTAAAGGTTACTACAAGATTCTTTGTCAATCTTTCTTTTTCTGGAATCATCGTGTTAAAATATATAAAGATAAATAAATAATGCTAAGCATAAGATGAAAAGAAAAATAAAATCCATGATACATAGTTATTTTTACATAATTTCTACATCACTCCTCTCTCTTCACTCAATTGCAAAATTATATACTACAATCAATTCTCTACATTGAATATCAAAAGGGTGGTAAAAGAGAGTTGTGGAAAGTGTATGTAAACCTGTCGGAGCTATGGACGCTTGCTGGCAATGGGCAAATGTATCCGTGATGCTAAGACAACTTCGTCAAGGATATGGACACTCATTGGCAGCAAAGTAATATCGTGTTAAGGAAGTCAAATATAAACAATGCATACATTTGAGTGGTATTCAGATGTTGATAAGTAGTCAATTCTTAAGCCTTCTCTTCAGATAACCTTGATTTTGTTATATTCTAAATGAAGGTAGATTGTAAAGTATTTTTGAAGATCTCTTTTTTCTATCATTTAATTATCATAATTTAGTTTGACTTGAAAATTTCTACGTTATGAGTTTCTCATATTTACAAGTTATCCATCACTCCCTTACTTTTGATATAAATAGAGATAATTGTTTGTCCGAGTGTGTCCCTAGTTGTTGTAGTTGCAACAACACCCCATTTAGTGGTTTTCATTTAGCATAATAAATGGCGACCCTTCTCTTATTTTATCTTCATTTCATTTCGGGATTACTTCTACTCTTATTTTGTGTTTGCATTAAGTGACTTTTCCTCCTTGACCCTTTTTCTCTTCCGAACAACACTTGCATCTATAGCCTCACTTTCCCATATCACCTCACATTTTGCATTTGGTTTGCTTGATAGCATTTCCTTTAGATAACTTGTTGCATCACATCACATTCGAAAATTGGTCAAATTGGTTTTTTGTTCCTGTCACATTTCTTGCTATATCTACATTAAAATAAAAGCAGATCATTAACACATTATAAATATAAATTAAAATTTAATGATTACACATAAATAATAGTAGAAAATATATAGTTGATATTGATGAATAGTCATAATGAGATATTTGCCTTTATAATCAAAATTTACCACTTAACTTCTCCTATTGTACAAAATCATTAAAAACTTCATTTCTTTTATTTTAATGATGATTTCTATTTATTATAAATAAAAACATAAAGTTAGTTTCCATCAGCGTTCCATTGGTACCAACATTTCATTACATTGGTACTAATATTTATTAAAGATTGCATTGTATATACCTTTTAGTGTATTGATTATTTTATTATATATATTTCATTTCTTGTCCATGTTCGCCCTATATACAATGGCTTGCTATAACCTCTCAAAGTAACCATTCCAAATCATTAATACAAAGAACAAAACTTTTCAAAGGGCAAAGAAAATCGATATTTTTTTTTCTACGAAGGGTTAATAAAAAGATAAACGTAATGAAGTCCTTCGTGACTTGTCAGCCTTCGACAGTGATTCGTCGACCTTCCACAGTGACTCGTCCACTTTCGATGGTGACTGTGACCCGTCTTCACCTCCACAAAACCGTTGGCTCATCTTCACAATGATTTTGATTCCGATTCAACAGCAATAACGTTATCTGATGTTTGTTTATATTTTTTTGTTACCCTTTCATTCATGGATATGACCAGCATTAACTTTTTTCTGTTGTTTTGTTGCAGGTTTTCAACAAACGCATTATGCTCCAACGCTTTGTGGAAGAGATGTATAAGATGTTTACCATGGAGCATTGCCAGAGTAGGTGCGTACCAGCGAAGGTTAGCAGTGAGATGAACATTGTCAGCGTTGTGGAGAGGAATGCATCACGCTCAATGCAGTGAGAAGAACGCAGTGATAAGAGGCGGAATTAGAAGAGACATATAAGAAGAATTGTACGAGCACTATACTTATAAAAGCTTTGAATTGTAGTCGTGCGAGCTAATCTCAGTCATGAAAAATCATCGGGATTTCTCCTTTTCTCGTCTCGGCGTTATTCGAGGAAAGGATTTTGCACTACTGCAAGTGCTATTTCAAAACACAACTTACGATTTAGAAGGAACGTGGAGAAGGAAGGAAGAGAACATAGGATTACAATTTTATGTTGTAATACTTCGTTTCACTCTTCGCTCCTTCGTCTCATACATATATATGTTATGGTACATTATGACCTTTGTTTTGAGATCAAATATCATCAAAAGCATTATCTATATATATATGTTATGATACATTATGCCCTTTGTTTTGTGATCAAATAGCATCAAAAGGATTATCCATATATAGGTTAGGATAGATTATGCCCTTTGTTTTGGGATCAAATAGCATCAAAAGCATTATCCATACAGTTTGGTATTTTTGTATGCCATTTTGGAGCAAATATCATGTGATGTAGAGGGAAAATAAATGAATTTTTAATTCCATATATATATATTCTTGTTTCTTCTGATATATTTGATATATATATATTCTTGTTTCTTCTTATATATTTGATAATTGTTTCAAACTGATATAGATATGGATCTCATCCATTATGAAGCTAGGTTAATATGTTAATTTGTTTTCATTAATTTGAAGATTTATTTCAGAGGGCTTGAGATTTGTTGATAAGGATCGATAATTGTTTATTTATGTTTATTAATTCTTTTGGTATCATCTTGAATGGATTTGAGAAAATTATTCTTCATCTTATGTAATAATTATAATGAACTCATTTTATAAGTTATAGTAGGTATGTGAATAGAGCTATAGCACAATTACTTTATTTTCATTTGTACTAAAGACAATTGTAGATCCTCAAATTACTTTGAGATTGGCAAGTAAATCTTCATGGTGAGATCAAGCACAATTCTTCCCCTTCAAATTTGAAACACTCTAGCTCTTGACCAAGGAATAGGTTATCCTTGACTTAATCAATATAAGTTTCTTTTTATGCCATTTATGTTCATTTGCATCATCAGATTAGTTTCATTAGATTCCTTTATTTTTCAAAAACACCTTGCCAAGGAGCAAGCCTCATATTGGCTTAACTGAGCCCTCATTTCAGTCAGATCATAAAGGATCATCTATCTTAAACGTTATCATTAAGATGATTCCTTTCCCTTTCGATCTATTACTCTTGAATAACCATCACTCATAAGCTGACTAAAGGTAATTCTTGTTCATGTTGTACATACTTGTTTAAGCCAACATAAACTAGGTTAACTTATGCTAGTCTTGGGACATGGGTCACTAGAAACCCATTTGAACCAGTTAGGATTGCTATCACAATGGAAAGAGTTTAAATGAGATAACAATTTTTCATGTTTTTATCCAACACATTTCGAGGCATCAACATAGTGAAAACAATAATTAAGACAAAACATAACTGAAATTGAAATTGACTAAAGAACATAGAGATAATCTACAATTCAATATAACATGTAGAATGAAGTATTAGTGCATTAGAACAACAAAAAATAGCTAAATTAAGCTAATTTTAGACTCGACTAAATTTGCTAACTACTTTAACAACCAGAGAAGACAAAGATTAAAGAAATTGAAGGCACCAGTTAAGACAAAGGGGAACAAAAATTTAGATGTGTTGTTAAACTACAAATCAAGATAGATTGACATGAAAATAAAAAAATTCTTCAGTGCAATAGATTTCAAGAGGTCAAATGAGAATAAAAGCTAACCATTAATCAGAAGAGTATAGTCGGATTAGAAGATCAAAGTGTTTAATTCATTGAGCAACAAAATAAACGACGGTTAATTTGAAGAATAGAGCTAAAGTAAAGCTAATTGTTAAACCAAGATATAACAAATTAGATGAGTAAAGAAGAATTACTAGGGTATGAGTATAAATTCACATACAATTCTTTAGTTATTTCAATATTTTGTATCTTGATAGAGCATCAAATAACTAATTTTGTGAGAAAAAACTAAATTTATTTATGAGAGAGAAACTTTTAGTATATTGTTTTGAAAATTACATGAACTAAGTATCTATATGATTATGTGAGTTTATTCTTGTATAAGAGGGAGTTGGTCTTCCCTTTAGTTAGTGTTAATAAACTGAGAGTTGGACTTCAGGTTGGTTTCTGAAAAGTCCACAAGTTGGTGTGCTTGTAGAGAGAAAGAAGGTTAAAGCTTTCTATAGGTTGTAGCCTACACATAAATTGATGTAACTTGAATTTGGGGATTTAATTTGCATTATAATAAAAAAAGTGGTGGTTTTTCCAGTTGGTTTTCCATGTTAATACCTTGTGTTCAAATTTATGAGAATGGTTTACTGTTATTCATTAATTTATTGCTAAGTACTTTTAATTTGAACAGAAAATTTTGAAATTGCTAAAATATTGATTCCACTTCCCCTAAATATTTTCCTAATTTCTAACATAAAAAAGATATAACTCTATTTTATAATGGATTATTTCAAAAAATTATTTACAATAGTTTTATCTTAATCAAGTCTAATCTAAGAAACATACCAATAATTACGTTAAATGTTGAATCCTCATAAAACCTAAACATAGATTGAATCAACCACATCAATCCATGTTTTTAAATATTGTTCAATCATAAATATGGAAAAAATAAAGTTTTCATAAATAGGTTTGTTCAAAATTAAAATTATGAAAAATGTATTTCTGATAATTATTTAAATAATATCTTATTTTCATTATTATATAAATAATTTCCTCATTTTCATCCTCAAACAAAAACAAATATTATAGCTAATTTTGAATACATAAATATATTTATCAGTTTCAAACCTTCAAAATATACCAATCAAATCCTTACCATCCTCTTCAACAATACTTTCTTAGCTACCACTAGAGTAATGAAAGTCATGTTTTAGATTGCCATAAGTGCCTAATGGCGTCATTTTAGCCTAACCATTTAACAAAAAGGAATGGATCAATAAGGAAACGGATCTGGTGTAGCCCAGCCCAATGGCCCACGCTTTTCCACGTCTGAATGTGAAGACTTGTCAACAAAATATCTCTCGTCCCCTTGCGTGGAGATCGTCTGCGAGATTTTTACAGTGGTTGGCAGCTATGAGTTTAATTTCGGCAATTAATGATCCGTCCTCTCGCCTCGATCCTGTATCCACTTGTTCTTTGTGCCAAAACCGCCAATCCTTGTGGGTTATTCTGGAGTGTTCTTTCGCGCTGAGAATGTTCGTGAGGGTTTCTTGGGTTTTCTCTGTGGAACACTATCTTGTTTGCAATGGTGAGTATTGGATGCCTTCTTTTGATGATGGTGCGTGAACTCTCCTCCACTCGGTTTGCTTGTGAACTTAAGGGAAACGCTGCCCGAATGCTGTTGTCACTCGGCTCTGGAATGTGGGTTCGAACCTGGTAAGTCTTGTTGGTTATTCTCCTTATGCATGCACGTGTTTTGTAAACAATTTCCAGTGGTTTGTGTTCACTGTAGTTTGCTTATTGTCGGCGAATATGCATGTATGGTTCGATCAGGGTTTACTTTAGACGTTTCTCTCATTTTATTATGGTTCTGGATATGTGTTGCAGTTTGATTTTTGCTTTCCGAGCTTCTGTTGTTTCTTGGCCCGAATCTGGGTTCAAGCCTAATGTTCTGTTACTCTGGGTTTTCATTTTGCGGCATTGGTGTTTGTTGTGAGCACAGGACCACATTGGCGATTGTTCATCGACTGGAACATGTATTAACTCTCGTCCCTACTTCAATTCTGTCCTACTTCTTTTACTATGACTTACCCTCCTGGCTCCTTTGGTCTCCAGTTATGCAACTTGTTCGGGACGTCGCTGTGGCTAACTTCGACTCAGCTTACTCAGGTATTTTGATGTTTTTGTTCTACGCATGTAATAGTTTAACTCCTTGAAGGGTTTTCCACTTTGTACACCTGTAACTCGATTTAACGTTGCTGGTTACAGGTCGTTGGTGGCGACCTGGGTACGGTTCTCCAGTCTCTGTTAACACAGTAAATTGGTAGGCCTGAATCCTCAAATTTTTTGGTTTGTCTCTTCAAACGGTCGATGACCACGGTCACTGTAGGATTATCTGTTGTTCTTGGTCATTGTATGTAATTTATTCTTGCTGTGTCTTTCTTTGTCGATGTTGTGTAATGGTTGATAAGTGGGAAGGTCGTTGTTGTTATGGTTGACCCTCGTCCAGGGTTTTGGTTTGTGACGCCACTTCAGTCATACACTTAATATTATGTTTTTTGTGCAAATGAAATCCTTCGTATGCGCATGTATTGTATTTGACAATGATAAATAGTAATGCTTATCGATGACCTTGGATTTTTCAATCGAATTTACGAATATTACACAGCAATGTTACCTTTGTTCTGTAGTCGTTTTTCTGGGTACAAATGTTTGCCCGTGGTTGTCTCCTGTGTACAATTACTCGTCTCGGACTTCAGGTAATTATGCCTCTTGGTCCTTGTTTGATTGTGTGCGGAAAACGCGTCCAATGCTTGGGGAAAATTGTATGTTCGTATTCAGGATATAGGACAGTATATTATACAGACATTCTCAATATGTTACTTTATCAAACTGTAATGAAAAATTGATATTAGGATGAACAGTAGAAATGTATACAGATTGACAATAGTTTTGAATGTTATCTGCTTATAGCTTGTTTGTTTTTATTTCTCTTCTTTTGCGATCACTGAACTCCTTTTCTGTGTTACATTTTGGCTTTTATGCCCTTCCAGTTCAGTTGATTTTGCAGTTAATCAAACTGTCATAGAATTTAGTTACAAAAAGATCTTGTTATCGTTAATAACCATATTTGCCTGACATTACAAGATTTGTATGAACATTTTGTCATTACTCTCCTAATTCAACGAACTATTCCCTAACTAATGTTCAAGCTACATTAATTCTAGTTACTTAATTAAAATGCCTGAATTCACAAACTCTGTAGAAACAAGTTAAAAGAAAACTATCTCATGAAAATGTAAAAATAAATAATCTAGTTGATCAATAACCTACAAACCTGGTTGAGACTTTGCCCAGTTACGGCGAGCTGGATGCTCCTGCATCACGCTTCCGGGGTAAAAAGAGATCATGACTCCAGTCCATGAGCTCCTCGACCGAAGTTCCTGTTTGCCCAATTTTCCTAGCGTCAAGCCGTGAGCTGTCCTCAATCGGACGGTTCTTCCACTTGACCAGGTATTGTAAGTAATTTTTCTGCTGAGTATGTCTAGCTACCTGAGTTTCGAGGATGCCTTCGATCTCAGGAGGTTGAACATAAGGCATCTGTCCCTTCCAAGTTTCTCTGTCTTCCTGGGTATTCTGTGTGGATTGTCCGGGTCCATGTTTTTTTTCCTCCGTGGGGTCTTCTATGTATGGGAACAGATCTGCTACATTAAAGATAGGTGAAATTCCTATTCCGGGTGGCAATTGTATCTCGTAGGCATTTGCCGAAAATTTTCGTAAAACTTTACAGGGTCCTATATTTTTGTACTTTAGTTTATTGTATGTACCCTTAGGGAAACATTCCTTATGTAAGTGTGCAAGGACTTCGTCCCCCACTTCAAACTGAACTTCCCTCCTCTTTAGATCTACATGTTGTTTATATTTTAAGCTGTTGTCCTATAATTTTTCCTTCACCTGTTCGTGTAAGTCTCTCATTATGTTAGCAAAATCCTCTTCGTCCGCGCTCTGTCGTTCCTATAAGCCAAGATCCTGAAGCTCATGAACTCCGCGAGGGTTCATGCCATATAGGATCTGAAAGGGACTGAGACCTGTGCTACGATTGGGTGAGTCGTTGTAGGCGAACTCCGCTTGCGCTAGCACTCGATCCCACATCCGTGAAGTCTCCCCGACTATGTTGCATAACAGGTTTCCCAAACTCCTATTCACAACTTCTGTCTGCCCGTCGGTTTGCGGGTGATATGCAGAACTGTAGCTTAAGTGGGTGTTCATTTTTTTCCATAAGGTACGCCAAAAATGTCCCGTGAACTTCACCTCCCTGTCTGAAAGGATGGTTTTTGGTAATTCATGTAACCTGACAATCTCATTAAAAAACAAGTGGGGCATGTGAGTGGCGTCACTAGTTTTCCGGCAAGGTATAAAATGTGCCATTTTTGAGAAACGGTCCACCACTACCATTACTAAATCATATCCTCTCTATGTTTTTGGCAGTCCTAAAACAAAATCTAGACTAACAGAATCCCATGGCCTGCTTGGAACATGTAATGGTGTATATAGTCTTGTGTTTTGGCTGTGCCCCTTCGCCAATTGGCACACCTTACACTTAGTCACAAAACGTTGTATGTCTCGTCGCATTCTTGGCCAAAAATAGAAATGACTAAGTTGTTCTAGGGTCTTATCTATACCGAAGTGTCCAGCCATACCCCCCCTGTGTTTTTTGCGAATAATATTCTCTCTCATTGAACAATTCGGTATACACAGTTGTCCTCCTTTAAACAACAACGTTTCTTGTATATTATAATCCAACCAAGGACTGTTACCCCTTATCAAAGGGTTCTCACACACCTCAAAGGCTTCACTGAAGTCTGCATCTACTTGGTAAAGGTCCCGTAAATGTTCAAAACCCAACACCTGTACAGCGCTCTCCTGCAAAAGTAGAGCCTTTCTACTTAATGCGTCGGCCACCTTGTTTGCTTGCCCGCTAATGTGTTTCAGCACGAAGTTAAAACTCTGTAAATACACCACCCATTTGGCATGTTTATGGTTGAGTTTGTGCTACTGCATTAAATATTGTAGTGCAGAATTATCTGAGAACAACACAAATTCATTCCCCAGTAAATAATGTCTCTAGTGTCTTAAGGCCTGTACAACTGCATAAAATTCTTTGTCATATGAGGAGTACTTCTGTCTACTCTCATTCAGCTTTTCGCTGAAAAATGCCACAGGTCTATCCTCCTGACTGAGTACAGCCCCTATCGTTGTCCCGATAGCGTCACAACGTACTTGAAACAATTTCTGAAAATCTCGTAGCCTGAGGATCGACCTTTCAGTAATCTTTCTTTTCAAATAACTGAAAACTTTTCTCTGCTGCTTTCGTCCACCAAAAAGGTTGGCTGGCCTTTTTGATGGTCTCCAGTATAGGTGCACAAATCCCTCTGAAGTTCTTAATAAACTTCCTATAGAAACTTTCCAATCCGTGGAAACTACGTACCTCAAATAAATTTTTTGGAGACGACCAATTTAATATTGCTGCTACCTTCTCCGGATCCATCTTCAGTTCATTTTTTGCTATCACAAATCCCAAGTAAATTAATTCCCTTTCCAGAAAAGTACATTTCTTCAAGTTTATCAGTAGTTTGTTCTGCTGTAGTTTCTCCAACACTTTGCGCACATGTTGAAAGTGTTCTTCTTTCATCCTGCTGAAAATAAGGATGTCATCTAAATAAACTATCACAAATTTCCCAATATATTCTTTCAACACCTCATTCATTAGCCTCATGAATGTGCTCGGTGCATTACTCAACCCGAATGGCATGACTAGCCACTCATACAGTCCCTCATTTGTTTTAAATGCCGTTTTCCACTCGTCCCCCTCCTGTATCCGAATCTGATGATACTCGCTTTTCAAATCTATTTTGGAGAAGTAAGCCGCCCCACTTAAACAGTCCATCATATCATCCATATGCGGTAACGAAAATCTGTACCAGATGGTGATTTTATTGATGGCCCTTAAGTCGGTGCACATCTGCCGTTCTCCTCCCTTCTTGGGGGCGAGGACTGTTGGCACAACACATGGGCTCAAGATTTCCCTTATTAAACCTTTGTCCAACAATTCTTGCACCTGTTTCCTGATTTCCTCATTATCCTTGGGGCTCATTAGATAGGCTGCTTTATTTGGTAAGCTGGCTCCGGGTATAAAATCAATGTGGTGACTAATACTCCGCTTGGGGGGCAACTTGTCTGGCAAGTCATCCACTACTAAATCTGTAAATTCTTCCAACATTTGTTGTATCTCTATGCGAAAATCTGTTATTTCTGTGTGTAAGAGAACGGTCCTTGTTTTCTTGACTACAACATAACCTATTTCACTGCCCTCTACCTGTTTTAAAAACTACTTTCCACTCACTATCAATGCTTTTGGTTCACTTGTTTCAGCTGCTCCTTTCTCTTCTTTGATAGGCACAAGGGTATGCCTGACCCCATCTTTCTCGAATTTATAACAATTCATCACTCCATCGTGTGTTACCTTCCTATCATATTGCCAAGGGCTGCCCGGCAATATGTGACATACGTCCATCAGCATGATGTCACAGATAATTTTGTCCTTATACCTGCCTATCTGAAACTCAACCTCGCTTTGCTCGTCCACCAACAATTGGTGCCCCTTTTGTAACCATGAAACTCTATATGGACTCAGATGCTTTAAACACTTCAGCCCTAGCTTTTCCACCATTTCTGTGGATACTAAATTATCAGTACTTCCACTCTCAATTATCATCCTACAACACTTACCCTGTGATTTGAAAATCGTCCTGAACAGAGCTTTCCGTTGCGTCTGTTCGGTACTTTCGTCGACTGGTTTCAATAGTACCTTATGCAGCACCAAAGCTTCTCCCGACTCTGGGGCATTCTCTCCCTCTTGAGTGAGTGCTGTTGTTTCCTTCGGTTGCGCCACATATGCACCCCGCTGTCCAGCTGAATCTCCTTCTGGACACTCAAACGAGCAATGCCCCCACTTGTGGTATCTATAGCATTGATAACCAGCCCCTCTTCCTCGGCCATTTCCTCTGCGGGGTTGGGACGATCTGCCACCTCTCATACTGTCTCCTTTTTCTGTTGTTCCCAAAGTTTTTGAATTGTTAGCTTCCTCACTATTGCTAACAGTTGGGCCCCTGCCATAGGACTGGCGTTTCCCTTTGCCGGATCCTTGTCCTCTCCGGGCATTCTGTCTTCGGGTAATTTTCTCCTCCACTTTTACTGCGCGCTGGTATGCCTCCTCAGTATTATTTGGAGACAAAATACTTATTTCATCTAGAATTTCTATTCTCATTCCATTAACATACCTCACTGTCCTTTCTGCAGTATCTTCTGTATATCCGGTTTGCAAGTTCACTCGGTAGAACTCCTCTGTGTATTCCTTTACAGTCAATCCTCTCTGCCTTAAGTTCTGTACACGTCTATGTAACGCAATTTGATAGTCCCTTGGCAGAAATATGCCCTTCAACTTGGCCACCATTCTTGACCAAGTTTTAATCGGCGCTTTATTCAACCTCTTCCTCTGATTCTGGACAGTATCCCACCATAGAGCTGCGTGTCCTTTCAGCTTCATCGCTGCGAATTTGACTCTATAGTCTTAACTAACTTCCTCGCACTCAAAATACTTGTCCATCTCACTAATCCAATCCAACACAACATCAATAGACAAACTACCATCTTACATCGGGAGTTCTGGTTTAGGTCTATTGTTTGATAGTAAAACAGACTTCAGCAATTTCACCTCTCCTGATTCACCTTCAGGTCCATCTGCTGCCACTTCTACTTCCTCTTCACTTACATCGCCCATTTCTGAATCTCTTCGCCTACCTGCCTCTATTGCTTCCAAACGAGCAGTAAGAACTCTAAGTTCTTCTCATAATGCTTCATCTACCATTCTGATACCACTCTGGTGTAACCCAGTCGAATGGCCCATGCTTTTCCACGTCCGAATGTGAAGACGTGTCAAAAGAATATCTCCCGTTCCCTTGCGTGGAGATCTTCTGCGGGATTTCTACAGTGGTTGGAAGCTATGAGTTTAATTTTGGCAATTAATGATCTGTCCTCTCTCCTCGATCCCGTATCCACTTGTTCTTTGTGCCAAAACCACCGATCCTTCTGGGTTATTCTGGAGTGTTCTTTCGCACTGAGAATGTTCGTGAGGGTTTCCTGGGTTTGCTCTGTGGAACGTTGTCTTGTTTGCAATGGTGAGTATTGGTTGCCTTCTGTTGATGATGGTGCGTGAACTCTCCTCCGCTCGGTTTGCCTGTGAACTTAAGGGAAATGCTGCCCAAATGCTGTTGTCGCTCGGCTCTGGAATGTGGGTTCGAACCTGGTAAGTCTTGCTGGTTATTCTCCTTATGCATGCGTGTGTTCAGTAAACAATTTCCAGTGGTTTGTGCTCACTGTAGTTTGCTTATTGTCGATGAATATGCATGTATGGTTCGGTCAGGGTTTACTTTAGACGTTTCTCTCGTTTTATTATGGTTCTAGATATGTGTTGCGGTTTGATTTTTGCTTTCTGAGCTTCTGTTGTTTCTTGGCCAGAATCTGGGTTCAATCCTCAGGCCTTCTGTTACTCTGGGTTTTCATTCTATGGCATTGGTGTTTGTGCTGAGCACAGGACCACATTGGCAATTGTTCATCGACTGGAACAGGTATTAACTCTCGTCCCTGCTTCAATTCTGTCCTGCTTCTTTTACTATGACTTACCCTCCTAGCTCCTTTGGTCTCCAGTTATGCAACTTGTCCAGGACGTCGCTGTGGCTAACTTCGACTCAGCTTACTCAGGTATTTTGATTTTTTTGTTCTCCGCATGTAATAATTTATCTCCTTGATGGTTTTTCCCCTTTGTACACCTGTAACTCGATTTAACATTGTTGGTTACAGGTCGTTGGTGGTGACCTAGTTACGCGGGTTCTCCAGCCTCTGTTAACACAGTAAATTGGTAGGCCTGAATCCTCAAATTTTTCGGTTTGTCTCTTCGAACGGTCGGTGACCACGGTCGCTGTAGGATTATCTGTGGTTCTTGGTCATTGTATGTAATTTATTCTTGCTGTGTCTTTCTCTATCGATGTTGTGTAAGGGTTGATAAGTGGGAAGGTCGTTGTTGTTATGGTTGACCCTTGTCCAGGGTTTTGGTTTGTGACGCCACTTTAGTCATACACTTAATATTATGTTTTTTGTGGAAATGAAATCCTTCGTATGCGCATGTATTGTATTTGACAATGATAAATAGTAATGCTTATCGATGACCTTGGATTTTTCAATGGAATTTACGAATATTACACAGCAATGTTACCTCTGTTCTGTAGTCGTTTTTCTGGGTACAAATGTTTGCCCGTGGTTGTCTCGTGTGGTTTATTTCTCTTCTTCTGCAATCACTAAACTCCTTTTCTGTGTTACATTTTGGCTTTTATGCCCTTCCATTTCAGTTGATTTTGCAGTTAATCAAACTATCATAGAATTTAGTTACAAAAAGATCTTGTTATCGTTAATAACCATATTTGCCTGACATTACAAGATTTGTATGAACATTTTAACATTTTGTCAATACTCTCCTAATTCAACGAACTATTCCCTAACTAATGTTCGAGCTACATTAATTCTAGTTACTTAATTAAAATGCTTGAATTCATAAACTCTATAAAAACAAGTTAAAAGAAAACTATCTCATGAAAATGTAAAAATAAATAATCCAGTTGATCAATAACCCCTGGTTGAGACTTTGCCCAGTTACAGCGAGCTGGATGCTCCTGCATCAGGATCAATCACTAACCGCTGAAAATTCATAGTGATTAGGATTCACATATAGAAAAACTAATTGTAAATGTTTCGACGATGATGTTTAGGAATATTACGAAGCCATTTCTATAAATATAACCGATGAAAAATCATGGTGATTAGGATGCACATATAGAGAAACTAATTGTAAATGTTTCGACGATGATGTTTAGGAATATTACGAAGCCATTTCTCTAAATATTATAATACACTGCATGGTTTAGTTTATTGACGAAAATATTCTAATTAAATTTCACATCAATTATGAATAACTAATATCGCATAGGTCTAGGTTTATGTTAATTAAGTGCAACTAATGTATTAGTTTCATTCTGTCAAGAACTACTACAAATGTTCCCAAAATAATTTGGTTTCTTTCCTTCCTGAACTATTACAAAAGTTCCCAAAATAATTTGGTTTCATTCCTACATGAAATACTACAACTGTTGCCAAAATAATTTGATGGATTTAATATTACAAAATGGAAAATGATGACATTGGCTTAGTATGGATTTCAATGGAATAATAGAATCAAGGGAAGAGGTAACCATGTTTTACAATTTATTATCATTATTAAGTTATTGCATCTGAATATAATTTTTATCATTTTTACGTTTGAAATATTTTATGTCATTAATATATATAAAAACAAAAAACAAAAAAAATTATACCAGGAAAGTAAGATATTATAACTAGTTTCGTATGTTTTTATTAGTGTTTATTATTATTTTAATTCAAATTCATTACTAGCTATTTGTAAGATTTTATCTTCCCTTGTCATATTCATATTATGTTTTTTGTTTTTTTTTTTTAATTTTTAATTTTTTCCCTGGGTCGTTTATTTATTTTGAAGATTAGGTTATATCTATAGAGTATTTGTATGAGGAAAGTAAATTTAAAAGGTTTAATTTTTGTTTGTTTAAGTGGGAAGTCTTACTCGAAAGTTACCAAGAGAATTGAACTTATAACTTTTCAATAACTAAAATATTTTGACAATAAAAATTTGACCAATTAAACTAACCATTAAAAAATAATATTTATCTTATAAATACTTTATAAAAAGAATAAACAAAATTAAAATATAAGAAGATAAAATAAATATATCACAAATTCATCAAACTTGTAACAAGTTAAATACTTTTTTTCAGAAATCCATCACTAAATTATATAAATATATGAAATTTCATAGATTATACCTAAGATATGTCTTTTTAATAAATACTATGAGGCAATATGTCATTGGAAATGAGAGTAGCTCAGCCGCAAATACTCCCATACCTATACTATTGCAGCTATAGCCACTGATCATATTCTTGGTGCACTCACTACTAGGTTCTATATTAGTGCACTTACTTTTGGTGTCATAGATCTACTACACCTAATATCACTTGTGCATCTACTTCTCATGATCCTTCGATCACTCCTATTTCATATGTTTATCTAACCTCAAAATTGATGGTTATAATTTTCAATAATATTAGGGAAATGGATATTTCTTTACGCAGTGACATGAAACTTGTGGCACTGAAGGGAGTAAAGCTTCATGGTAATTATGAATCCCACTATTTATTTTCGATTTACCTAAAATAATATTTTCATCTGAACTCTCTAAATTTAATTGTAATATAGGATTGCAATGGTAATAAGTAACGTGTTTTTGTGATTAGCTACCTTTTAGTCTTTTGAAATTGATAATAAAGACTAACTATAAATACCACAGTGCCAATTTTATAAAGGAATTAATTGATTACATGAAATTCACTTTTCATAAAGTATTCACTCAAAAATTCATTTCCTTTATAGAATTGAAGTATTTGAAGATGATGGAGGACACTCACTACACTAGTCTCGTATGATAATTGTGAGTATTTATCACTTGCTCTCCAAAGTGAACGGGACATGGAATATAAAACTAATCTTAACATGTTGATATAAAGACTTGGTTAAATTGAAGAAATGTCAGGAAATGGATACACCTACCATTAACAAGAATATTAATAACTGAAATAAATTTTAAACCATTTATTGGAAAGAGGTTTAGGGTTTGTTAATTATTAAATAATCATAAACATTATTGTATAAAGTTCAAGATGATGTTGTTGTGGATGTGTTATATATTGAGGGTTGATGGTGTTCAACAAGAAGTTAACCTTGCTATCACATCTATTATATCATGTACTAATCACAATAATTATATGCATAATGCAATGTACTAAATTAGAAGTTTCATTTAATAATTATAATTTTGTTTCGTAAAATATGAACAATGAGGTTCATAAACGATATTTTTTATTTTAGATGTGGATCACATTCTTTTTCTCGCAGAGATGTGCTTTTTGCATTCTAAGCAACACCATCAATATAGAAAGAAATAATATAAACAAAGAAGACAATAGTGCAAAAATTATTGGCATTTAGAAGAAAAACGAACTAGAAGCACTTAGTGGTATGTAATTAATACACTTGATGATCATTTTTATTATTGATGTATATGATGTTTTTTATTATTTTTTTTTTTTTTAATGATATTAACATGCATAGTTCTATAGTTAAATAGAACATAGAGAAATAAGAGTGATGTAGGAGATAAAGGAGAAGGCATAGGATCTTCCAACTTCACATGATTGAACTCATTATTAATGAATATATCATTTTCAAACCCAAGGAGAAGGTGATGAAATAATATACATGCCACACCAAGATTTATTAATTTTTTCCCTCGTATTTATATCGAAATATATGATACTCCATCATTGTGGCTTCCATTTCATGTCAATTTGGTTGCAATGATGTATTATGAGATAATTCAAAATTAGTACAAGTAGGTGTCCCATTATGTGTTCAAAACAAATTGACATGATGATTATATTGATATTGGTTATCAAGTTTGTAATTGTGAGCGATTTTGTGTAATACCTTTGAATTTAGGAATATTTATGCATTTAATACTGGTTTTTCTTATGCTGATACATATAATATTTTTATTGAAATAACTTAGCTGCTTGGACCTACATTGTACTTAAACCAACTATCCTTTTGCGGAGATAATGTTTCTTTAGGAACAATTTCATTCAATTCAATGGTAAATTTGAATCTATTGTAGCGTCGATTTTCATTAGTTTGACCTCATTCCTTGTCACTTAAAGGATCTAACATAACTCGAAGTAATGATAAAATAATCCACTTCAAACTTGTTTTCTTGCACATAAAAAGTGTTTTTTTTTTTTCTGGATTTATTGATCCTTTCCATTATTAGATATAGTTGTATGAATGCTCATGGGAAACATTGTAACTGTGATACAAGCTAATTTGAGCACATTTCGTAGAACGCCTAAACATGTTGGGCATAACATATATTTTAGATATTTAAGCCCTTTTCGATCAAGTAACATCTACTGTGATGGTCAAATAATTTACACGAGTGTTTTTGTGTCAAATTGCTATGTTCATGTATCCTTAGCTTGTTTCAATATTTTTAATGTTAAAGGAGATTTCCAAAAATAAATTGTTTTCAGTGAACAAAACATGCTTTTCGAATCAAATTTTTAACAAAATTCACTTTTCATATATTAAAAAGGTTAACGTGACGATGGTCTGGTTTTGGGATGCCTTGGTTCATCTCTTTAATACTTTGGGTGACCTCGACTACTTACATTTTTTATTATGAATATAACTTTCATGATTGATGAGTGCAAAGATGAATTCAAATAATATATTTTATTCTGGTTTGAATTATTGCGATTATTTTTTTATCCTTAAAATATCATGGATATTTTAATTACTCGTTCATCCAAAAAATGTGATAAAATTATATCTGAAAATCCAAAATCTACACTATTACAAATTTGTTTCTTTTTAGAGTTATAAACATGCAGATTATTGTTAATGGCGTATACATGCGAATTAAAATTATGAAAAAAAAAGAGAACAGTGAAATAAAAGCTCACACACGGATTTCACACAAGATATTAGCTGCAAATCTCTTTTGAGAGAAAAACCCATATGGAAGGTGTAGTTTCTCTAGTATCTTTATTTGAATAGAAACTTTCCATGAGCACTATTTGTGTGCTATATATAATATTCCTATGGGAAATTTTTCTTAACTATGGAGCAAATGCACTCAAAATAATGGAACGACTTTTTCTCCTAGTGTCTTGGTTATAAAACTGGCCAATAGTGGTTAGGTTTGAATACGTCAACTCAGTTACAATAGAGACTCCTCTAGATTATTATTAATCATATTCCTGTGGCTAGCCCCTTTTCAATGAATTATCGGGATTGACATGGTATACTCTCAAATTATGGTGGTGAAAATAGGAAGGTAAACTTCTAACTGACATAATCTTCACATACAAACTTTGATTGTACTGATTCTTGCATTGTTGGAAAGGTACCCCCAAAAAGATATTGTTTTATTCCTCCAAATGTTCTTGGAAGGTTTCAAACCCTAATTTTCCTCTTTATTCAATTGACAAAAAGGGTCCTATGAGCTAATTCCTCCATTTTTTCGATTCTCATAACATTGAGATGGACGAAAAACAATATAATGATCCAATGTGGATCACTCTTTATAAGAATAGAAATAAGTAAATTATTTTCTCTACACAATGTACTCAACCCTCGTTTTCCAATGCTCATAACATGGTGGTTAAAGCGGAAATGAATCTCTTTTCGAAGAATATTACAACTTAAATTATTTTATGATTTATTCTCTAAATTTAGAATATAAAGATACCAACAATGTCTCTTCTACATCTGGTGGATTTTCTTAATTTTATCCTTTTATATTGAGACTAAAAGATAAAACAAATGAGTGGTCTAATATTCCATTTGTTGTCATTATAACCACGAGATCCACCAAGAATTCCCATAATGTGGAAATTGATTATTCACTGTTCAAACCAAGAACCTAATAATATTTTACATAGATTAATACAA
Organism: Pinus taeda; assembly: GCA_000404065.3. Taxonomy (NCBI): domain Eukaryota; kingdom Viridiplantae; phylum Streptophyta; class Pinopsida; order Pinales; family Pinaceae; genus Pinus; species Pinus taeda. Next base: position 122,786 of record APFE030203929.1, read on the forward strand.
AATTTTTGAGCTAAATCACATCCTCATAAACCATTATTTCTAGTATTTTGTCAATACTATTGAGTTCATTATTTGGGAGCACAATCTCATTGAAAATATTTCTAAAATTAATTACAAGAGCAATGATAGTGAGTTCATCTTGTGTATATGCACCTCAAAAAATTAATTTTTAGTATAGGTTCTTTGAAAGCTAATTTAAACATCATAAAGCTATAATCTAAATCAAAATTGGATGTATTTCATCCCTACTTCCCACATAATTCCATGGATAGGCATGTCTATTTTGGAATAGACTTCTAGAATTTTAATTTAATTTAGAATAATGAGTAGCACAAACCTATAAATTAAATCGTTAGTAAATGTCAATCACTCCCAATCCATTATAACAATCAAATCACTTACATCATCATACATCTCAAGTTGCTAAAATTAACTAAATTGTAACTTTATGTAAAATTATTA
>APFE030203929.1:133744-144125 GCA_000404065.3 Pinus taeda
GGTTACCTTAACAAACTAATTTATGTATATATTTAGTAAATATATTAATAAAAGAATTATTTATTGGTTTAATCTTACCATTAAAATTATATATCCTAATATTATTATTATTTATTTATTTATATCCTAACAACCTATTACTATTATTGTTTTGACTTAGAATATAATAGTTTTTATTATTTTTGTTTTTAACAACCATTAGAATTATTAAACAACCCATTATTATTATTCTAATCTATATAAATAAATTATTTTTCTGATGCTTGTACTTAATTTTACTTTTTTCCATAATATATTATAAAAATAACAATAATATTAAATTTAAGTTTGACCTAGGTCCTAGTGTCCATAGTAGTCGTTACTTAGCCATTGGAGTCTTTGCTCAGTCTATTTAACATGCTAGGCCAGATGTGTTTCTTCAACTTGTCCTGACGATGAACCACACTAGTTGGTTTGAAATGCGTCGACAATGATCTTCTTGATGTGATTTACGCCGAAGCTCTTCTTATAACTAAGGAGGAAACATTATGGAGATAGAAATCAAGGATCAGATGGTTAAAAAATAGAGAAAAGAACACAATTTTTTTTCATAAAACTACGGTGCAGTGCAGAATGATAAATTACATTACTCACATTAAAAATGAACAGGGGGATAAAATTGAAACTCATGAAGGCATTGAAGAGAAATTCCTCAATTACTTTAAGAAAGCTCATCAGGAACCCAATATAAATAGAATGCCGGCTATCAATAAGCTTCTAAAGAACATACCAAGGATAATAACAAAGGAACATAACAGTCTTCTCATTAAGCCTATCAGCTTACAGGAAGTTGAAGAAGCAGTACAACACTTGAAGGAAGGGAAAGCGTCGGGTCCAGATGGTTTCACGTCAAATTTGTTTCATAAGTTTTGGGACTTGATAAAGGATGAGGTCTGGCATGTAGTGGAGGAATCCCAGGCACTCAAATGGATGTATCCAGGGTTAAATGCCACCCTCATAGCCTTAATTCCAAAGGGGGAAGATTCCAATACTCCTGACAAGTAGTGACCTATTGCTCTGTGTAATATCATCTATAAAATTACTTCAAAAGTAATAGAAACAAGACTAAAGCTGCTGCTCCCTCTTATTATCTCACCCGAGCAATCAGGTTACGTAGAAGGACAACAAATAACGGACAAAATTATTCTAACTCATGAGATAATCCACTCATTAAAGCAAACCAAGAAGCCAGGTATGCTGCTTAAGCTAGATCTATCCAAAACTTTTGATAGTCTCAGTTGGGTCTATATTCAAAAAATTCTTATTGCCTTTGGTTTTGCACATTCATGGGTTAGATGGATTTTTAACCTATTATCTTCAGCTTTCTTCTCTGTGTTAATCAATGGTATTCCCTCGGCTACATACCGTCCCTCCAGAGGTATAAGGCAAGGAGACCCCTTGTCTCCCTTTCTTTTTGTAATTATGGCAGAAGGATTGGGTAGAAGCATCACCTCTGCCAGGCTCGATCAGCAATTAAGAGGTCTTTCTTTTAATAACTCCCCTTCTTACCCCCACCAGCAATTTGTAGATGATAATATGCTTTTTGGCCATCCTTCAGTGCAAGAAGCTCACCTCCTCAAATCAATCCTGTCAATCTTCTTTGACACTTCTGGTGCCCTTATCAATCGAGTTAAATCCCAAATCTTTTTCTTTAATACCCCTGTTACTACCCAAAAAGATATTGGTCGAATTTAGGGATTCACTATTGCCTCCTTGCCCTCCAAGTATCTCGGTGCCCCTTTAATGGCCTCAGCTCTCAAACACTCTTCCTGGAAGCAATTGTTGAAAAAACTAGAGACTCGACTCTCCCTTTGGATCAATCAAGCTCTGAATATGGCTAGCAGAATTGTTCTTATCAAGGTGGTCCTTCATTCCATGCCCCTGTATCTATTCTCCATCCTGGCTTCCCCAAAATGGGTTCTCAAAGAAATCAAGAATCTTCAGCGCAACTTTCTATGGGGAAGCTCAGGCCAAAATCGAAAATGGGCTTTGGTTAAATGGGATAAAGTATGTCTTCCTAAGAAAGCAAGAGGCATTGGGCTAAAAGATCCTGAGCACAACAATAGAGCAATGGGTGCAAAAATATGGTGGAGATGGCTAGCCCATCCTAATACTCCATGGGCCTCTCTTTGGACAGCTAAATATGCAAGCAACTGTCCCATGGAAGAAAGAATACGGATGACAGAGATAAGTACGGGATCGGTAATCTGGAATTCGGCTATACAACACAGAAGTCTCATACAAGAACACAGTTTCTGGGAAATTAAGAGTGGAACAACTGCTCGTTTTTGGGAAGACTCATGGCATCAATTACCAAAAATAAGAGACATACTCCAAGATCATCCAATTTCAGAGCAGGAGATAAATCAATTAGCCAAGGTTAGTCAATTCTAGAGCACAATTATAACTCAAGAACATAGGCAATGGAAAAATGCAAATCAATTTTTATTGAATAGCTCTGAACAAACTCAGCAACATCTCAATACAGAATTACAAAAGAGGCAAATCACTATCTCAAAAGAAATGGACATTCTAAGATGGGTTTATGAAGAGAAAGGAATTTTTACCACAAAGGAAGCGCATAACATAATAGTCCAAGATCAGCTAAACAAAGATAATTTATGGGATAAAATTTGGCACACTTCCAACTGGCCGAAGGTTTCTACATTCCTATGGCTCCTTTGTCACAATAGAATTCTAACTTGGGATAATCTTAGGAAAAGAAGCTTCTCGGGCCCATCTATATGTCTCATATGCAGGAAAGAGGAGGAAATAGCCATACATCTTATGCAGACTTGCCAAACTGGAAGAAAACTCTGGGAGAAGGTTGCTTTCCGCTGTCAAAAAGAAGGTAGAGTGCAAGGAGATCTCAAAGCCACCATACACAACTGGAGTCAAAAGCCATTTCAAAGTAATCTCCTTAACACTTTGTGACATCTTATACCTGGCTTACTGATGTGGAACATATGGAAAAAGCGCAATAGAAGAATTTTCAAAGATCAAACTATGCTGCTAGAACAAATCTAGAATAAATTTCATCATAACATCATGGAGACTCTATCAATTAGAGAATGGTACTCAGAAGACCTCCCCACATTACCTCAGGAAAAAATATTATGGGATAATTGGAGGCTCCAGATAAACCAAAAGTCAATCAATAAAAAGAACCCCACTATGCAGGGTAAGGAATCAAGCAATTGGACTTCGCCGCCCATTGACATGTTCCAGCTCAACTTTGATGGAGCCTCAAATGGGAATCCAGGGAAAGCAGGATACAGAGGAGTATTCAGAGACCATAATGGTAATCCTCAGTGCATCTTCATGGGCTCGATAGGCTGGGACACCAATAACTCGGCAGAATTGGAGGGATTATGGAGAGGTCTCAAATTAGCCCATGAAAAAGGCTTCTTTCCTCTCATTATAGAAGGGGATTCGCAAATTATAATTAGAATGATCATAAAGCTTCAGCACGGTTCACCCATTCACAAAGTAAGCAATAGTTGGAGAATGGCCCAGAGGCTTGAGCTAATAAATAACTGGCTTTCTCAGCACCAAGCAATCTCATGTAAACACACCAGAAGGGAAGGAAATAAGCTCGCTGATTTTCTTGCCAATCTTGGAGTGGAAGATAAGGGTGGTTACTTTGAAGGTACTATCGCCAGCTTAGTTACCAAGGACCAAATCGCCAAAGTCCAGGAAATTGTCACTCAGGACAAATCTCAGACAAAGAATACACACCCGGATGCGGGTGACTCCAACAGCATTCAATGATCAACTCTGCCAAACAGACATCTGGCCTGACGGATGGCAGGTGGAAGGTATGCCGGGTACGCATCATAGGATGGCGTATCAAGTTCAGGGCAGAGGAATTAAATCCTGAACAGTCTCGAATTTGGTTTGAAATCAATGCAAGCATGGCTGCACTGCACACAATTCGGCTCATTGGCATGGATTCGCTCAACGCCCTTGTCACAGTTAATGACTCTGTTTATTATGAAGCAAAGCTGCTTTAGTTCGCCTGTCTGGTCTTTCATGTCTGCATGATAGCTTGGCTCTGGAAACGCCTTGAATTTCTCAGCGCTCCTACCATTTCTAGTTTACTCTGTTTCAATCGTTCTCCTAGGTCTTTTGCATCTGGAATCATGCCTCGCAACCGATGAATCCCGCGTCGAGGAAGTCATTCAGGGAATAGAGGTCGCCCTTCTCGACTTGCTCCTCAGAATGTTACCCCCATTGCCTTAGCTCCTCCTTCATCTCTGCCTCTGGACCAAGATAAGATTATCCCGAATAATTCATACCAGACCTCCAGGTTTACATTCCAAAGTCGGCTCAACATGCCTGTGGTGATAGTAAATTTTACCATATTTGTCCCAGAGGAGGAGAGCAACCAGCTCAGTTTGACTCCATCCGCTTCCTCACATTCTTTGGTTGATAGGGTTCTGCTTGGGGACCTGACAGGGATAGTATTTCATTCGGACCACATGCAAGAGGATGCCCCTATTTCGGAAGCACCTCAACAGCCTGATCCAGCTCAGGGAGATGCTTTAGTATGCGCGCTATCTCAAAGAGCAGTTAGTTTTTTACATTTGGTTACTAATCCTGATGGAGGTGCGCCGGCACTGGACAAAGACTGTCTCATGACCTGGGTAGCTTCAACAAGCCGGGTAAAGGAGGATATGCCAGCTTCACCAAGTCATGCAGATTAATCACTGCTCCTTTCTGCGGAGTCGCCTTCTTTCTTATATGCTATGCAATTTTGGTCCTGTGTCTTTGATTCTGAAGTTAAATTTCTATGTCTGGTTCATTCTCATGCTTCAGGCAGTAACTACAGCCAACACAGGCTTTATTTTTGTCTTAAAAATGGCTATGCTAGTCGATACCTTGTTTTTGAGGTCAATTAAGGTTATGACGATTGTAGTCCTGGTAAATTTTGTCAGTATGTCAGGGACCAAAATCAAATTTTTGAAGTCTGTACTGTAAATCTGGTTGAAAGCCTGAACTGTAATGTCCCTGAGTTTTTGGTTGAGGAATGGCCTCGGCCTCCTCTCAGGTCTTGACCTCATTGTACATATTTTTTCACCTTTTTTAATAGAATTAGTATTTACGGAGAAAAAAAATAAGAAAATGGAGCTAATATAGATTTCATCAAAATGGAGCTAACTATTATTTTTTAATTTTAATTTTAGTTTAATTTTATTTAAAATAATTTGACCAAAGAAACATCACATTACATAATGTTTTACAACATCTCCACCCTAATGCACTATAAAGCACCTCTTTATGCAATTATCAAACATCCTAGGTCCATCTTAATGCAAGATCTAGAAAGTGTTAGGAGGGAAAAAATATCTCAAGGTGCAAACATCCCTTTGAGTATAAGACGTGAGGAAATTTTTTCACCTTGATGCCTCTTGGGGCTTTATATATTTCGGGTTAACATGGACCTAGGCTGATTTAAGTCATGTGCAGTCACACAAAAAAATTTAACATCTAATTATTATGATCATTTATATATGGTAAATATTTCTAAGATTAATCTAGTCATTTTAATTTTAAATTTTCTAAGATGGTAGACATTGTTAATAATTTGAATGATGAAAAATGATAAAATAAAAATTTTGAATGCAAAGTGACAATGTAACAATCTTGAGTGATAAAAAATATGAATAATAAAAATGTAGTCAATTATAAATAGGCTTCATTGTGATCAATATCAAACTATTTTCTTCTAGTGTTCTTATTTTCATGCTTGTTAGTTTTGTCATCTTTACATATCAATCATATGAAAAGGACAGTTAAAATCATAAACCATTCAAATCTTTAACTCTAGGTATTAAAGGAAATATCATACCTCATCTCTCTCGCTATTGAATACTAATATTATCTTTCTTGAAATTCAATGATTACGGCTTATGGAGTGTTAAATCCCAAGTAATTTTCAATGGTAGTTATTTTCTATTACCTCATTTCAATGCAAATTGACTAACACTATTGAGTTATGGAAAATGGGAATAATAAGAATGTAGTCAATTACAAATAGTTTATTGTTTCAATAAGTAAGCATTTCAGATAAGCGAATATTTTATTTAAAATGAAGATTCATGTATTTTATCTATGATTGAATTATTGTAACATAGAAATCAATCCACATTGTCAATAATATTTTGTGATTACATTGAAATAAATACATCTAGTGCAAGAAATAAAGTAGGATTAGAAATCAACATCTACACCAAAATCAATGCATCTAGTATAAGCAATCAACTTGGACTAGAAATAATATTTTACATGGAAATCAATGCATCTATTTTACTGAAAAACCAAAGTATTCATGGCTTTCTAAATCTAACTTCTTTTACCTTTTATAAAATCCTGACTTTCTCTTCCTTGGTTAATATTTTTCAATATTATATAATAATATATAATATATGTATTTCGATCTATGTGTGTATTTGTTATCCCCTCTCACTCCCCCCTCCATATATGTGTATATCTACCTCTCTCTCCCATCTCTCTCTCTCTCTCTTTCTCTCTCTTTTCTCTCTACCACACTACACTATGTCTCTCTTCTTTCCCTCTCCCCCCCCTGTTACCTATATCCCATCTCCCTCTATCTGTCCTTATGTCTATCTCTCTCTACCTCTCCCAAACACACACACACTCACCTTATCTATCTATCTATCGAATATATATATATATATATATATAATATATATATTATATATAATATATAATATATATATATATATATATATATATATATATCCCTCTCTATGTCTCTAGGTTGTTCTATCTCTCTATTTGTACAACTCTATCTACCTCTATCTTTCTGTAACGGACCTCTAACTATAACCAAAAAAATTATTTCAGTCACCATTGATATATAGTATCGTATGCAAGTAGGGTATATACTGTTTAAAGTGGTTGGTACACAATATAATTTATGTTTAGCAATTTAATGAAGACCTTGGTGTATTAATTTTTATTTCTATCTAAACTATCAAACTATCTACTATGCATAAACATAGTTGAACCCCACTGCATTGCTAATGAATGCACCCCTTTACTAGGCTTACCCAACTACTTCCCTCTCTCTCACACTCAGTGCATTGGCCCTTCCCCTCCACCAGTTGGTTTGGGTTAGATGGTTTCTAGTACCTACCCTGCTGTCAATTCATAACTCGCGAGCATTGTACATCTGGACTCATAAAATATTAGTAGGTGGGCACATATCTTGAGGTTTAAGGTTTTGAGGTTGGATCTAAGGTAGAGATCCACTTGTTCTAAATCTACGACCGTCATTCCTCTGGCCTAACCCTAGTCATATTGGTTTCCCACCTCTACCATATTTTCCATTCTCAGTCTTTCTAAAGGCTTGGATAGAGCGAGAATTTGATCATTCCATTTGAAAGTATAATTCCCTAATAAGGTTTATGGTTCTTCCACTATACAAGTTCCCTTCATCTTCACTACCAAATCAATAACAAAACTTCCTCTTCCATGTTCGTAGACAGTCATAACCCACTTCCTCTCAATGGAAAATTTTTAGACATAGGTGAAGCTTACTACGACTTGGTTCTATCACCCTTATGAATTCGGTAGCTCCCTTTTTTCTACAATCTCTGTCAATTTTTCCTAACATACTCCTATGAATTTCCAAATTTCTTAAAGGGCTTAATATTGATTCCTAATTAACAATTTCTTGTTTGTTTGTGCAGGGGAAAGTCCAAGTGGTTGCAGCGGCTGCCATTTTATTCGGTGCGAGGATACCTCTCAGTACCTAGGTAACTTACCTCATTATTTCTTGTACAATTCTCCAAGTTTTAAGTTGGGTTTTTCATGATATCTAACTTGACTCGTTATACTGGTCCTCTCTTTAGCTGGTTGGTTAATATTGTCCTTCCCAATCCTATCTCAGGTAAACTCTTTCGTTACCCTAACATTTTTGGCATGCTCAATCAAGTTTTAAGGGTTTACATTTTAGTAATTGAGTTATGTATGGATGGCTGAGGTAGGCTCAATGGCAAAGGTTTGTTTGCACATTTTCAGTGGAACTTGACACACCCCATTTATCTTTTGTCTTCTTTTTCTAGGTTGATGGTTTCTTGGTTTCCACTTTCTCCACTCCATGGGGTTTTCCACTTGCAATAATACTCCTCTTGCTCTCATTTCAATGGATTTGGATAGTTGTATATCTCGGGTTTATTTTGTTTCTTGTAGACCTGTCTATAGTTCCCTTGGTATTCTCCATCACATATTTGAGTCTCCTAGTTGTCTGTTGACCCTCGCTTTGTCGTGGACCTGGGGCATGCTAGAGGAATGTTTTCTTGTGACTATTTTTCTTTATGCTAGAAATAAGTTTATCCTACAGTCTTATTCTATGACTGCCTTATTTCTTTGAGACTATGGTAAAATGTATTACATTTCCAGTTATCCATGTACTGGCCATGACAACTATATTTTCTTTTATTGTATTTTGACTGCAACACAAAACTTGGTACATACTATGAATTATTGATTTGCTTTTGCTATATCTTTGTTGACTTAATGAGAGAAACATGTGGGATTTTTCAGATGTAGCTTAGTTTTATGTACTATTTATGATGAATCATTTGTTATTTTATCTGCTTAATTCATATATTTCAATATCTAAGAAAAGTGGAATGAAATTTGTATTTTTGGTCTTGGTCTCAGGCAGGGTACTAGTTTGTGGTATCTCTAGAATTTTCTTATCTTAAGAAAGAGTATTTTTTTCCATAGTGCATTCTTTATCTTGTATCTAGTTACAAAATTAATCATAATCCTCTAGCTATTTATCAAAATCATATCTCCTTTTGTTGTGAAATTTTTTCATTACTCACCAAGTTGCACCATAAAGGCTGGTTTTCCCTAGCCCAGTTTGTATCAGTACTATTTTTAAGTAATTTCATCAGTAACATGCACAGTTTTCTTATTTGAAGTGCACACTAGATTCGATACATTTTCCTTCCACGTATGCATCTATAGCAGAGCGTATAGTTTCCCCAGACATACTCAGTCGTGTGTGCTACCAGCGTTTATTTGTTATTTCTAATGAATATATATTGTTAGTTGTTTGTCTATATTTATCGCTTCCTATACGGTTACATGCATCTCTAGAATTCTCTCAAATGAAACACATGTTTTTCTTTTGACATATAGTTCTACTTATTTCATCTAACAATATTGTCATGCATGTATTCAACTTTCACTAATAATACAATTACCTAAAATCATGCATGCATAATAGTAAGAAAAATCACTGTCTTATTTCCTATAGTATATTTAACTATATCTGACATGCATGAATTTCTATAGAACCATTTATGTTATATTCCTTGCACAAAATTTTGTTATATCATGCATACAGTAAATTCATGATTGACATGCATCATACATATAGAAATATCATGAATTTACATGCATGACATATACCTATAAGTAATGGTTAGCTCGAGACATAAGTCCCATTAATTATCTAACTCTCCTACTGCATAATATTATCCATGTATCAAGAATAAAGTAACAATTTCACTAGAGATTCTGCAATATTTTCCACACAATTTTTAATATATTCCTTTTAAAACCATAACGTAACCAAAGTCTACCAGAATTATAGTCCATGAATTTAATCTACCACACAAGATCATTATGAATATTATTGAGATTTTCATTGGGTACAGGATCCTCTGATGAGTACTCTTACGTAGGAAATCTATGGCGTGCAACACCAAACCTCCCAACCTTGAATCACCTTTGATTCCCCATGAACTATGATAATTTTTCAGGCCTTAATAACCTTTATTGAGACTTGATAATGTTTATTTAACATTATCCTACTCACCGATTTTTCCTTGCAAGCCTCCTACCTTCTAGGGATCTGTTTCCCCTCAGCCTAGGCTTTTCAATTCTTTTTCCTCAATGAAAAAGTATGATTTTTTCCTTGTAGTACATTTTTATCCTCTCTTTATCTTCCATTGAGATATCATATGTATATCCAAATATTTTTAAATTTAGAAAAATCACAACGAATTTGATTCTTCTCGGATTCTAACAACTTTCATCTACTTTGTTGTCAACTAACATGATTTCAAGAAATAAAACCAACACTTTTATTTATTAAATTAAACATCCTTTCATAATTATAATAAGTTTTTTCCATCCCAACAAAGTCACTAGTAATGGTAACCCCCAAATAACTTATTACTTTAATTACAACAGGGGGTTGTTGCACTCTCCTTCTTTATCTCTCAATATCACCCCATCAAACATACACAAACTCTCTCCAGTTATTTCTAACTCTCTCTCTCCCTTCATATTGATT
>APFE030203929.1:154321-195736 GCA_000404065.3 Pinus taeda
ATATGCAGGATAGTAAACCGGTGAAGGTTCCTATTCCTGTAGGTGTGAGGTTATCTGTTGAATAGTGTCCCAAGACACAAGAAGAGGAAGAGGACATGTCCCATGTTCCATATGCAGGTGCAGTCGGTAGCTTGATGTATGCCATGGTCTGTACTAGACCAGACATTGCACATGCAGTGGGACTATTGAGCAGGTTTATGTCAAAACCAGGGAAGGAGCACTTGATAGCAGTGAAGCGGGTTTTTAGGTATTTGCGTGGCACTAGTGATTATGGTTTGTGCTACCAAGGAAGACCAGGATTGGACAAAGTGTTGGATATCTGTGGCTTTGTTGATGGAGACTGGGCTGGAGATCTGGATCCAAGAAGATCTACAAGTGGGTATGTGTTTAACCTATTTGGAGGTGCAGTCAGTTGGATGAGTAAGAAACAATCTATAGTGCCACTATCAACTACAAAGGCAGAATACATGGCAACCACTCATGCAAGCAAGGAAGCAGTTTGGTTGCAGAGATTATGTTCAAGTATGGGGTTAGTACAGGGAGCTATAAGGATAGACTGTGACAGCTAAAGTGCAATTTTCTTGGCAAAGAACCCTGCTTATCATTCAAAGACAAAGCACATTGATGTTTAGTATCAGTTTCTGAGGGATATGATAGAAGACAAAAAGGTGTTTTTGGTAAAGGTGGACACTTTGAAGAATACTGCAGATGCATTGAAAAAATCTGTGAGCTCTGAGAAGTTCTCTTGGTGTAGAGAAACAATGGGCATTTCAGGGCTGGAAAGATGACTAAGCTCTCCTATGCCCCCCTGTGGAAAGAAAACAACAAGTGGGAGATTGTTGGGTTGTGTTATATTCTTTCCACGACTAACCTACGTAGTGAACGGGGGGGTTAGAGGGGCGGCAGAGCCTCCCCTTCGTTGCGCCGATTGCGTAGCGGGGGGGTCACAGGGGGGGTTTTAGGGGGCCGGGTAGCCCCCCTCTACGGGGTTCTGGGCAGCGCCCCGAGAAAATATTTTTTGGACCCTATATTAGGTTGGGCGAACCTACCTATGGTTTTCGATCCATGCTTTTGGATGCGATGGTTTTCGGTCCATGGTATTGGATGCTTCGACAGGTATAAATATGTATACATTGAAAGGAATATAATGAAAAATCAAGCTGGTAGTCTTGGTTTTGAGATCCAGTGGGAAATCTCTGTGTATATGTGTTTTATGTGTTATGCTCTCGCATTTTTATTTTTCCTATGATTTAGAATTCGTATGCAGGTAATTTCTGTACGGGGTTAAAACCTACACTTACTTCCTTAACATTTTTTCAATATTATTCACTTGAGTGCATTTAGACTAGCAACTCAACATTTTCCTATTAATATTTAATGTAATTCTATCCCTTATTTCTTCCATTAGCTCAGATTAAACTGTTGGGCCAATTTTATTTTCCTCCTATTGACAAACAGTTTAAATCAAATCCAATCATGATTAATCTATACAATTGGATTGTATGAACTAGTATGCCATTTAAACAATCTACACACAACCTTTATTTGCAAAAATAAACTTTGGCTAAGAGTAGCAGCATTTGGATTTGCAACGGTTTGAGAATTTATTATTTTTTCTTTTCTTTCTAATCTAACATTTTTTTATTTTTTTTATTCCTCTTTAGGGAATTTATTCTAACATTTTATTTGATATGAACTTATTCATCAAAATATCCCTAACATTTTTTGATTCAATATTATTTTTGTCCATATCCTAAATTAACATTTTTTTAAATGATTTTCATTTTTTGACTAATTGATGTTAGGTTACCAAAACCAAAAAGTCCTACAACATCGGCTCCAGCTAGGGACTTCTTTCTCCTATAGAATGCAGAGAACATGTAGATCCATGTGCCTTCTCCTCAGGCTATGGGATCTTTGTTGTAAAAAACTCACACTCAGAGTTTCAAAAATAAAATAAATCGGACTTTTTTACAATCGTAGTAGTCAAATCTACTTCTCAGTATTGAATGTAATGCTTGAGAAATCTTCCATTAATAGGATAAGTTGAATATAGCCCCTCAAGATTTTGTAAAGTGTGGTTTTCCTTTACTTTAGCAATGGCTAATGGTCCAAACCATAGGTTGTCAGACTTGCCATGTTTTCCCCATTTTCCTCTTTTGGAGTCTCATCTTAGAACTAGATCAGTTTTCTTGAAGTCCATTTCCCTACCTCTTCTATCAAACAGGCTCTTCATCTTATTTTGATACTTTTTCAATTTGTATTCAACTTCATCTCAGTTTTGATTTAGTTCAATAATTTGATTTATTCTCATTGAAAAATCATAAGGTTCATGAGTTGAATCCTACAGAAACTTTAAAATACGGAAGGCCAAGTTGGTAGGAAAAATTGCATCTTTCCCATAGACTATCTAAAAAGGAGATTTTCTAGTAGATCTCTTTGGAGTAATCCTCTTTTCCCAGTTTGCATAAATTAGATGAGAGTCCCAACTCTTTTTATGAATTGTTAAAGTCTTTTTGATCACCTTTGTCAAATTTTTATTTGATTATTCTCAAAGACCATTACCTTGAGGATAATATGGAGTTGAATGATGGAATAGAATTTGATATTTCTAGAAAAACTCAATCATTTTAACGCTGAAGAATGTTGTGGCATTTTCAGTAACAATCTGGGTTGGGCAACCAAATCTAGATAAAATGTTTTCTTCAATGAATTTGATTACTACTGAATCAATAGCATTTCTTACTGGAATTTCTTACACTCATTTAGTAAAGTAGTTTGCTGCAGTGCGGATCCATCTATGGTGATTTATTGAAGTGGGATGAATTTCTCCAATAAAATCTAATCCCCATTGCAGAAAAGGTGTTGAGACTATTGTTGGGATTGGTGGAAGTGCTTCTATTTTTTTCTTACCAGCAAACATTTGACAAGGGACACAACTTCTTACATTTGCTACTACTTGTAAGAACAATGTTGGCCAATAAAATCCTGCCCTTAACATGTTATATGTTGTTTCTCTCTAGGCATAATGTCCGCCACAAAATCCTATATGAAACTAATCAAGGATTCCTTCAGCCTCTGGTTTTATTAAACATAATAACAAGATATTTAATGGGTCATCCCAATATAGATTTGCATTTATGATCTAGTACATGATTACTTTCAATTCGGGAGTTTTACATTCACTTTTGGAGAATGATGCTGGACATTCAAAATGAATCAATAAATTTATAATATCTTGATATCAATTTCACAAAAGAAGTTTCTCATCAATGTGTAGAGAGATGGTCTAATCTGAAGGTAAAAGTTCTTGTGGATTCTTTTCTTCAGGATGGTGGGAAGACTCTTGCGGATTCTACTCATTCAAATTTTGGGAAGGTTATTGTGGATTCTCCCCTTCTGCATGAACAAAAGGTTCTTGTGGATTCTTCTTATCTGAATTTTGAGAAGGTTTTTGTGGATTCTCCCCTCATATTTCCAAAACAGAGTTGATGCCCAACACTTTACAGTTGGATTCAGCTACAAGCTTAGCTGATCCTTGACCCTTTATTAGCTTTGTGGTTTTGATAGTTGGATCAAACTCCAATATTTGAGTGATCCATCTACCTCTCTTCCCATCAATTTCTAGTGGGTTAAAACAATTTTTATAGCATTGTTAGGAACATAAGCAGAAATAGGTGAATGTAGGACATACATCTTGAATTATTTCAAAGCCTGTGTAACGACATAGGCTTACTTCTAAATTATGTCATACTTAAGCTTGACATCTCTCATAACCTTACTAAAAAATGCAATAGGTTGGTCATGGGATCTTCATTCTTTTGTAATAAAACTATAGCAAGGGTTGTTTCAGAGGCAAGGAAAATATACTAAACGGTTTGGTATAATCAGGACTGACCAAGATTGGGACTTAAGAGATAGACTTCTTGATTTGATCAAATTCATACCTAGAAGAGACAACCAATTTAACTTCATGATCCTTTCGAAGCACATCAATTATTTGTTTTATAATTTTAGCATAATTCGCTATGAATCTCTCTAAAATTTAATCTTGCCTAGAAAAGCTTGAATCTCCTTCTTATTTCTTGGTAATGACAATGTTTTAATGATATAAATATGTATGGGATCAATCACCACTCCTTCCTTCGAGGTTATATGGCCCAATGGTTTTCTTTCTCTGATAGAAAATAGGGAATGTTCAGGATTCAAGGATATTCCAAATTTCCTACACCTATCAAAAACCTTCATCAAGTGTTTCTGATCAGAATTAGAAAGCATAGTTATGTCATCAAGATAAATGACTACAAATTTGTTTACTTGACCCATAAAAGATATCCCCATGTCTCTCTAAAATGTTTCTCCGGCATTGGATAAGCCAAAGGGAATTCTAGAATACTAAAATGTACCCCAGGGTGTAGTAAAAGTTGTCTTCTCTGTTTGTTGGATCAAAATTTATCTGATTGTAACCTAAAAAATCATCAAGCATGGAAAGTATTTGTGCTCCTAAAACCATTTGAAGTAATTGATCCATTTTGGGTAAAAGATAGTAATCTTTTAATGATGCTTTATTAAAATTCCTAAAGTCCACACAATGTTTGATTTCCCCATTCTTCTTTCTAACAGGAACTAAATTAGTAAGCCAATTAGAGTACCTAAGAGATAGAATAATTTGGGCATCTAGCATTTTCTTAATTTCCTTTTCTACAAATAGTAGAAGAGCTAGATTAATCCTCCTAAGTTTCTGTTGATAATATTTTTCTTATTGTTTTAAAGGAATCTTATGTTGTACCATTGATGTATCACAAGTCTTTAAATAAGTGTAGGTCCATGCAGAAACATCCTTGTATTTTTTAAGTAGCTTAAGGTGTTGAAATTTGATTTTAGGATCTAAGGATGCATAGATTTTGATGTTATTAATGTCATCATTTGTTCCAATATTTACTTCTTCTATGTCATCTTGTGGAGAAATTGACTATGGGTTTCTAAGGACATCATTTTGATCAAACAATTTCTTTATAAGAACGAGACCTTTGGGAATAAAATTTTTAGACAATTGAACAATATCATGATTAGAAATTTTTGAATTGAAATTTGAATTATCATTTTCATTTGTGTTTTCATTTATTTCTGTTCTATCTTCATCAATTTATATAACCTACAGAAAATATTTTAATTGTTCATTATCTTCAAATATCTACAAGTACTTTAGATTCTCTGGGTTGGATGGCGTCTATTTGAATTGTATTTGATAGAGCACATTAGTTTGATCAGGAATTTTAAATGAACTAACTTAAACATCTAGGGAATCTTTATGAATGTTCTGATCCCTTGGAATATAAGTCAAATTAAAAGCATTAAAGAATTTTTCAACTAAATCCCAAACCCCATTTTGATAAGATATAAGCCTAGGATGTTTTGTTTGGAAAATATTTCTAACTTGTTTAACAACTCTGAGTCAGTGAAAACACTCAGGTTTTGTACTTTTAAGCTCTTGGCTAACTGGAGTCCTAAAACGAAATCCTCATATTCAGCTTCGTTATTTGTAACTTTAAGTTCAATTTTACATGATCGTACAATGTTTTCTTTTTCTAGTGATATTAATACTAGCCTAGCTCGTGCTCCATCCTTTGTACAAGAACCATCAAAGAATAACTTCCATACATCAGTCCAATTTGGTACAGTAATTCCAACTATATCTTCAATTTTTACTTGAGTTTCATGTGTTTGGTTTGAAGAGAGTTGAAAAAAACCAAAATATTGATCAATTGCATAAATGGGATGGTTCCTTAGTTGATCTGTTTTGCAAACTATGTGCACAAATCTCACCTCTCTATACAACCTTAGTCGTTCTCTTGGAATAGTGGCATAAGGCATGTCCATATGAAGAGTTCCCCCTAATTTGGCACAACAAGGGCTTGAAAGGAGCATTCCAAATTTGGGAGGGATATCTATGATAACTGTATCTAAAACTACACATTTTACTAGGATTTGGGCGAGAATGACTACTAAATCCTTAATCAGTCCTAGACAAGGAACCCTTTTGGAATCAAAGGTGTACAAATCATGATAGGATCTAGTTATGTCGAGATTTAAATGATCCATGATAGTTTTTGGTATGATATTATGTGATCCTCCAGAATCAAGCATACAATTGTATAACATGGAGTCATTTGTTTTAAGAGTAAGATCATATATCATATCTGAGCTAACACCAAAGACAACTACTGGTTTTTCATCTTGAAGACTAAAAATATCACTTCCAATGTCAACTGAGGTGTTTTGTATCCATTTTGAGACTTGATTTTTATATCCAGGGTTTTTGGGAAGTTCTGAAAGTGGTATAGGGATTTTAACTCTTTCTAACTCCTTTTCAACAATAAATGTAGTTAATTTTTTTTCAATTTGAGGAGTATCAGTTGACTGATTTAATGGTCGAATAATAGTTGTTTGAGTTTCAATAGCTTAGGTACAAGGTTCTATTGTTGTAGGTTCCTTAGGAGATCTTCTAGGGCTAGGCCTAGGCCTGAGATCATATATTTTGTCACACTCTACAATTAGGAATTTAGAGAAGGCATGGTATTTGGAAGCCTATAAGGTGCCTTGGTCTTCTTGAACCTGCTTTCTTTGAGAGAGGGCAATAATAGCGATCTAACCAGAAGAGGTATCCATATTGTTAATGTCTTCAGTGATAGTCATAGTATTTTCATCACGATGTTGATCATCTCTCAGTCAAGGAGTTGGAACCTAGTGGTCATTATTAGGCCTTTGAAGAGATTGTAATGGTGGATTTCTTTTGTATTGACCTTGATTTTGAATCTGGGGTCAAGTGACCATTTGTTGAACTGTTATAGGTTGAGTCTCAATGTTGGAAAATATATTAGAAATATTTCTAAGAAGTGAAGTTATCTCATTTATTTTAGATCTTCAGTTTTAGTCTTAGAGGAAGTAGAGGACACTTGACTCAATTTATGTTTTCTTTGGGCCTTTTCATCTTTAGCTTTTAAAGTGGCCGAGTCAACCATATTTGCTTCCACCTCTATAGCATTATTTGGCATATCTTCAAGAGTCCTTGAAGTTCTTTCTCTTAACATCACATCAAAATCATCTTCAAAAGATTTTGAAAACCTAGACTTGGCTATTGCTATAGGGGGTTTGCAATTAGGGAGCATATTATGATAAAGTTTGTTGAACATTTTGCTAAAATTAAAGACAAGTTCACAAAAGTTTCTTTTAAGTTCTTCAATCTCAGTAAAAAAGTAAAGAGCATCTTTCTTCACTCCCCATTGATTTTTGAGTATATTTGTTAGCTCTTCCCAGTTTCTAATGGAATTTGCAGGCAACTTCCTAAACCAAGTTCTCACATTTCCCTCAAAAGACTGAAAAAACAACCTCATGTAAACATTTTCTTGTTCTATGTTCATGTTATCTGCAAAGTCTAGAAATGCTTGAAGATGGTGCTCAGCTGAAGGACCAGTTTCTCCATTATATCTAGGAAGGTGTTTTAAATATCCATTAGGGAGAGCATCAAGGATTGGAGGTAAAACTAAAGTTGCACATCTTTCCTGTAAAATGGGTTTAAACTCCATAGTAGAAGATGATGTATGAGATGTTTGTGAAGATGATGATAGAGAAGACAAAGATGGTGATAGAGGGGTTGTATTACAATGCAGGGGTGAAGAAGAAGGGGACAAAGAAGGTGGAGATGTCGTGAATGATTTCAAAGGAGTCTTAATAACCAACTTGTGGACCTTCAAATGAATATACTCTTTTGTTTCAAATAGTTGATTTGAATATATAGCAAAGGTCCCTTCATGTTGTTTATAAGTAGAAGATTCAGGCTGTTTAGAAGTGGAATGAAATGGATAAGTAGTGGGGGATATAAACTCTGTAGGTTTGTATTCAGGTAAATGAACACCCAGGTTAGACTCATATTTACGTGATCCCAGAGGAGGTGGGGGTTCTGGAAGGGATTCAAGTGAATGAATAATGAAAGTTGATATGAAATCAACTCCCCTATCTAAGATTTCAGTAACCCTGGGTGATAAGTGAGTGAAATTTGGATTGCATGGAATGTTACTATAGGGATAACATTGTAATATATCTTCATACTGCAAGGCTTAAGTAGAAGAAGATGGTTGATGTATCCTTCTAGAACTGGCCTCTCTCAAAAGTCTTTTTGGATCTGACATAGGACTAACTGTGTCAGATTTAGAATGGCATCTAGTATGGTTAAAAGGTGCCATTTTAGGACAGTGGAGTCACCAGATGAAGGGCTTTGACCTGTCTAGACCTTTAGCCACCTTAAAGGAATAGGAATTATATTGTTGACCCAAGAAAACTTAATGAAATTCGAGTCCCTGACAACTGCGCCAGATTGATGATGTATCTTTCAGATGATAATGGTGAGCTATCATGCCAGGGCATCTAAGATATTTGTTTTGGGGGTTTTACTTCAATTTTGGCGGACAAATGTATGAAACAGATTTTAAACAATCACGCCTAACCTTTTTTAATAGTATTAATATTTAAAGAGGGAGTTGTTATTACAATTTTTTGGTGATGAGAAAAAATTGAGAGATGATATGGTTATTACAATTCTCAAATAGAAAATTAAATAATTGTAAGTAAGAAAACCTTCAAACAATGTTCCGAAAGTTTAACACAATATGCCTAAGATTACAAAATATGATGATGATTCTATGATTTTGAGGGAATTAGTTAAAAAAAGAGTTTATATAATTCATTCTCTTTAACGATTATCACTTTAGAATCTTATAGGAGTAAATTGAAACACAACTATTCATACCTATTTATCTTTGTGAAAATTTATGTTTATGAGGAGAGGACACATTGAATGAAAACTGGAAAACTTACAAGGAACAAAAAATTGTATGAATGAAAACTCGGAATCCTTTGCTTCGCTATTAATGATTCAGAAAAATCCAAGTATATTTAATGCCTACAAATGTTCCTTCAAGAGTGAAAACTTTAATAAATCATTGAAGGGACTTATTGATACAGTCTTAGAGCTAAGAAAATATCTTAAAGAAATTTATCAAAATAAATCAATCCAAAATAAGGAATATAAATTGATAGTCAATCTGTCATTATTTTGGTGTTGTGTTGTCAATGATTGTTCATGCAAAAGTAGGAAACTCTTGAACAGTTGATGATTATTCTTGGAAATACTGGATGATGTTTGATCCTCCTTTCAGTCAAGTTAATGAGTTAACTGTTCCCAACATTTTTTATCTGGGATTGATAACTTAGTTACCCTTCAATAAACTTCATCCATTTCTATATATTTGGTAAAAGTGGGTTTTACTAAAAAGATATGTATGATTTCATTTAGGATGAAAAAGGTATCCCTTAGTTCATTTAGCACAACCCTTGGTGTTGTTGCTCTCTTATGTTTGAAACTGAGGCTACATTAGTATTGACCTCTGTAAAATTTTGAACATAATCTTCAATGGGCATTAATTTATCGTTTATCACAAGCATAGAGGGATAGCCCTTACTGGTCAAGGGTTCTAATCTACTAAAAAATCATTGAACTATGACATTAACATTGTTGCACTTTTCCTCCAACTAAAGAATGAGTTTTTTCTTTGTAATGATCTTCTTCACTTCTAGTATGGTTGTTGTCCTATCATTTATACCTAATTCTCCAAGCTCATAGTTGTCTTTGGAATTCAGAAAGTTGATTATCTCAGTGGCAACTTATCACATGTCCTCAATTTCCTTAGATATAGTTTCAATAGCTTCCCGAGATTTCTCCAACAAGTCCTTTTGATAAAATATTATCTTGATATAAGGCCAGATATCCTTTATTGATTTAGTAATCTCTTCCCATAAAATGTCTTTTCCCAAACCAAGTTTGTTTCCAAGGTAAGATTCTCTAATTTCTTTCTGCAATAATTCAATTTGAATTTTCTCCCCTGCAACTCAGTTGCATGTGAACTGTCTGCAACTACTTTGATATGTAGTAATTCCTTCAGTTCATCCTACAACTTCTTGATTTCTAAGGTCTGAATAGACAGGTTGTGAACAGCTTCAACAAGTTGTTCATCTCCTTCTGCTATACCTATTGTTGTTGTTGTTCCTGAAGTAGAAACTTTGGTTATAGGCACTGCTGCAAGAGGAACTACATCAATTGGAAATTGAGCCCTTTTCATAGCTTCCTCTTTCTCTTTGACCAATTTATCCATTTGCTCCTCCATTTGTTTTATTTCGAGATTTCTTTTCCATGATGAGCTTCAACATGTGATATTTTTGAGTCCTGATTTCTTCAATCTCCATAGTCATTGGGTCCTCAGAAGTTGGTTGTTTCAGTTGTTTCCTTACTGTTGAGAGCTCAACATTTTTCTTCCTGAAAAGTTCTTCTGCTGCATTTATATTTGATGGATCATATCCCATCTTCAACACCAGATCTTCCAAAGATCTGATCATGGCTGTGTTGGTTAAAGTGGAAGAAATCAATTTGTTAGTATGTTTGTGCATCTCAATTTAGTCAATTGGATGTACATATTTTATATTAGACTCAAAGGATGTTTTCTATTAATAATGTGCAGCAATCTGGGGCTATGGAATTTGAGCTTGTAAGAAATCCATCTCCATCTTACCCTTTTTAGAGTCAAAGACTGAAAAAAGTGTAGCTTGAGAACTGGAAGAGTGTTTCGAGAATTGAGTATAACTGTTCAATTTCAATTCCTCATTCTTCTTCTTAATTTTACTAAAGACATGAAAGATATCATCTTCTTTGTCCTTCTGACTACTTCTAGTGGTCTGAATCACCTGTTGTTCCAAAGAAGTAGTGGAATGAGTGGGGGACTGAGTAGACTGTCCAGCATAAAAGTCTCTCCAAGTCCATCAAATGTTGTTTTCTGTGACTCATTTGTTGCACTAACCTTCACAAAAATCGTTTGTCTCTTTTTCCTATGTACAATTCTAAAGCCCTAGCTTGATGCTTCAGTTGTAGGGGATGATTGTTCTTCCCTTCCTCGTTTAGATGTCTTTTCCTTTGCAAGTGGAGTTTGTAAATTTGAAGTAGAGACTGCTTGTTCTTCATCTTCTTGAAGGGTGTTCTCCTTCCATTCTAACTAATTTTTGTGCTGCTCTATTTCAAACCTGGTTGTGTTGTGGTATGCAGTAAACTTATTTTCAACCTTGAGTTTTGAAATTACTCCTATTAGGTCATCTGATCAAGTGAAGTTGAAGCCATACTTCATTTCCTTGAATAACCTGTATGATTCTTCTCCTACTGCTCTAGTGTAACAAATGAATGGACCAACCTAAGCCTTTAGCTTGAATTGTAATTTCTTCTTTGTAGCCACAAAATGTACTTCTTGTGCATTTAACCTCTGCCTAATATATTCCAATGCAAAACTTTTGATAAGTAGGTACTTAGGAAGTTTTTAGGGTGGAAGCTCACAACCATACACTGTGATTTCTATATAGTTTTGGTAAAGATACCAATCTCATGTTGTGGCTTAATCAAGCAACTGCAATAATTTCATAATTTCATCACCGATTCTTAGTACTAGAGTGCTTCTCACAAGATTAATAGCTAGATGAAAAAACAATTCTATGAATTGTTTATATGTAAATTTTTCCTTCTCCTTCATACCCATAGAAGTCCAAAATATCACTGGTTGTTGATTGCTTTCTTCATCTATCTTCTTCAAGGTGATTCGAAACTTCTCTCCCTGAAAATATATAAAAACATATACAAGTATTGAAGCATACTTGAATACTTCTTTAGTATTAAACTAGACAAATTGTTCATGGATGGCATCACCTAGAAATTGACAAAAATTATAGAGAACGGTTGGTTTTCAATCAGCACAAAAGATAGATAAGAAACTTATGATGGCTTCATTAACATATTTATTAGAATTGTAACCAAGCAGATAAGAAATAATAGTGGTAATCTTCTTGGTTCTATCTCGGAACATGGATGAATCATAGAGAGGGTTTCATTTAGGGAGAGGGCTATCTACAACTAGGAAAAGTTCAAGAGTTTGAGATCTTTTAGTGAAATCTAGCTTTTTATAGGCTTCTATTAGGCTTTCATGAGAAATAGGATGGGTTGGTACAATAATTGGGGCTTACAACATCTCTTCAATAGATTGAGCATTGATGAAATGAAGGATTTCTCATGTAGGTGAAATTATAGCTCTTTAACTTGGATCATAGGATTCATGGCATTTCCTAATAAATTCAGGTGCTCTGTGAACCGGAGGAGTATGATGGAAGTCAACTTATTTCCTTTCCCTTAGGAGGCATTTGTTAAGGGAATTGCAAGTTGAAATTGATGAAAATGGGAAGAATTGGTCTGAAACAAGGTGATAACAAAAAAACAGTATAACTGAAAATGGATTAGGTGGATCTAGATGTCGGCTTGGTTCTAAATGGAATTGAAAATTCAGTTGAAAGATGAATCTGTATTTTTGGTTGCAAGCTTCAGGTATCCAACAAATAATGGGAATGCACTGTGTAACGCATTCTATGAAAGACAAGGCTTATAATGAATAACATGGAGTGGGTTCATTAATCAATAGTTAAATTGTCATTACTTGTCCAACATGGTTGATAAATGGATCAATGGAATATTGATGTGTGAGCAGGAAAGGGGTATTAAATGTATAACCTACAAATAGGTGAGAATTGATTGGATGGAGGAAGTGACATGGAGTGGACGTGGACAATGACATAGAAGAGGCGGTAAATGGTCAAATGAAAGCTACGTTCGAGAGCAAGTTTGGGTGGTAATTTTTGTTTTGGGATTTTAAGTCTCGAAAGACTAGGATGGAGGAAAGGTAGTTTCGGAGGGTGGTTTCCAAATCTACCAACTTCATACCCCCTCAGCCAATAAAGTTTAGATGAAAAAGGAGGGCCAAGGGGCGATGTAGGCCATTGTATCTCGGGGGAGTGTGGGAGATAAAAAAATATTTGAATGAGTTTTAATGTGATAGGGTAGAAAGTGATGGTGGGGTCCATATTTTATAACGCATGTGACATGCGTGGGGTATGGGGTGTGGCGAGTGAATGGATAAAGTTTGAATATTAAAAATAACATTGATATTTACAATTTATGGTTAATTAACACTAATCACCATATACACATGTATCCAATGTTCTGACTTAGGATAAAAATCCTATGATTCTCCAATTTCATTTCTCTACCTACCCTTACTTTCTTAACATTTTTCAATATTAGTCACCAAGTGCATTTAGACTAGCAACTAAATATTTTCCTTTTAATGTTTAATCTACTTGTATCCCTTATTTCTTCCATTGGTTCAGATTAAACTGATGGGCAAATGTTATTTGCTACCTATAGACAAACAATTTAAATCAAATCCAATCATGATTAAATTATACAATTAGATTGTATGAACTAGTGTGGCATTCAGACAATCTGCACACAACTTTTATTTGCAAAAATAAACTTGACTAAGAGTAGTGGCATTTGGATTTGCAACACCTTCAAAATTTATTATTTTTTCTTTTCTTTCTAATCTAATTGGTAGTCAAAGTGAAATACATTTGGCTAAGAATCCAGCCTATCATAGTAAATCAAAGCATATTCCAATTAATTACCATTTTGTAAGACAGGTTATCACTGAAAGGGGAGTCTCTCTTGAAAAGGTGCATACAAAGGAGAACTGTGTAGACATGTTCACGAAACCAGTTTTGTTGGAGAAGCTACGTTGGTGTTTGGCTTCTCTTGGCTTGCAGAAATGATAAAATAATAACAGGGCATCAGGCTAATTGTTGTCAAGGTGGAGATTGTTGAGATTTTCTGTTTGGAGCAAAATAGGAAAAATCTCAGCTGATGACAACAATATAAATTTAGTTCCTAGATTAGCTCCAAGTTGTTGGGAGCGAGTTAATGCCTCCTATATTTGATGTGAGTGAGTTAATGAGACTGTTAGATTCTCTATGCTATATAACAGGCAACCATTCGGATGGTTTTCTAAGAGTGTGAGAGATTTGTGAGGAATTCATGATGTAATCTCCTGTTTTGATTAATAAATTCCTGATGCCTATGTTTGGTGGACGTAGCCCAGATTGGTTGGGTGAACCACGTTAAATACTGTGTCATATGTGCTTGATATTCTGCTCTGTGTTTAATTAATTTTGTTGTGCCTCTGGACCAACATTTCCTTCCTTTTTATGGCATTTATTCTAACATTTTATTTCATATGGACTTATTCATCAAAATATCCCAAACATTTTTTTATTCAATATTCTTTTTTTCCATATCCTAACTTAACATTTTTTGAAATGATTTTGATTTTTTGACTAATTGATGCTAACCTACCAAAACCAAGAAAATGCTACAACAATGTGCACCCCGTAGTAAATCCTCATGAGCAACCCAAAATGGAACCTGCCCCCATGACATTGTGATCTTCAAGGAATAGGTATCTCAACCCTTCCTACCCAAGTTATGATGAGAGTGCTAGCAGGTGGAATCAGGGACACTATCTCACCTGTTGCATCTAGTTCCATCCATTTGTTCAACCCCATCACCCATGTGTGCGTCATTTTTCCAAGCAACTAACCTATGGCTACAGGAACTAACATGTCATTATAATTTATAGAAAGATTCAAATTTAGCTTTAAAATTTCAAAGAAAAATATTCATTTCCACCAAACTAAATGTCGTCGACTCATCACATGCGAGTGCATCTCATGGTCTCATGTCATACTTGATAATCATCAATAACAAAGTTTCATAGTTTTAGTCATTGTCATAATAGCCTCATAAACATGTCATAGTCATCAACATCATTGTTCATCATCAACGAAAACTAATGTAAGTAGCTAACATAAGGAACACAACCATCACAACTATCATCATCATAACATCTCTAGAAAACATACATATCCATCAAAGCTAGAATCATCATGACATCAATAGAAAACATAAATATCCATCAAAGCTATCATCATCATAACATCAATATAAAACATACATATCCATGAAAGTTGTCATCATCGTCCTAACATAGACTACGAAATACACACATCCATCACATCCACTAATAGTATCGTCAAGTGCATGAATCCTCAACCTGAGGTCCTCAAAGAATAATCTGTGAGCCTTAAGGCTAAATCAATGTTAATGTCATATCGAGGCCAGTCAACTAGATTGGGGCACTACATCTCTCTCCACCTCTATATCTCTATGTATTTTTTGTTCCCTCACTCTCTCTCCTTCTCTCTCTCCCATCCCCTCTCTCTTCCTTCCTCTCTCTCCCTCTCTCTCCCACGTCCTTCTCCCTCTCTCTTGCCCATCTCTCTCTTTCTCTCTGCCCATCAACTATGTCACTATCTCTCTCCCTCTCTCCCTCTCTCTCCCCACATTCCCCCCTCCACCTCTCTCTCTCTCTTCCTTTCTCCCTTTGCCTCTACTCATCTCTTTGTCCCTCTCTGTTTCCTTCTCTCTCTGCTCCTCATCCATATAATTGAGAATTGTCACTCTATGTAATCAATAATATATGTAAGTTTTAATATAACAATACTTATAATGGACATGATTATTATTATAATATATTGAAATAATATCAATCAATATTATTTATTATTCTACTAGTAATAATATATAAAGAAAAAACATGTTAAAGAAACAATAATATGTTAAATTTACATTATAGACTAACTAACTTTTTTTATCAAATTTGCAACTATGTGCCTTACACGTTATATTTTAAGTTACATTACATTTTAGATTTTATATTTATATATTTTTCAATTTAAATATTAATTAAAACATATTAGCCAACATTTTTTATATATATGACAATTCTCATAATGAGTTGTAGAGCACTTCTAGGTGTAATAATTATCAGGTTTTACTCTTTAAATTAAATTGACTAATTAAAAAAATGTCCTACAAACTAAATTATGACTTTTTCGCATTTGGTACTGATAAGCCACATATTGTCCCATAGTATTGTAGTGTGTCTGTTGTAGATTAGAAATCTCTATAATAAAGTAGGGATAATACATGGTTAAAAGATTGCTCCATATTGCTTAAATGTATAAATAGTTAACTCTTGTATATTAATACTTTTTGTAGTTAATAATAAAAATAAAATTATACATTTCTTTTAGCAACTGATGATTAGTATAGTTTCTTTTAATGTGATTTAATTTATATCACTATAACCCATAGCAATTTTATTAAAAAATAAAAATAAAGAAATTATGGTGGTTTAACGTTTTTATAACTTAATTAATCCAACCTTACCTTAAGTTAAGGGGGCCACCACAATTTCAAGGGACTATGAAATTCTTGCAGTGTGATTTTCATTTCCAAAAAATGTAATTTTGATGGTATTTGAATCAATTTTTTGGTAATGGAAATAGATTGAGCACCATAAAAAAAATACTTGGAGAATGCAAAATTCTAAAATTTTATAACTATAACCCATTTTTCCAAAAAATTATGTCAAAATTTCTATTGTTTTCTTACCAAAATTGTAACCTTAACTATAGTAACGACACTCATTAACTCAATTTATACCAGCATAATTGAATCCCATTTTTATATATGAATGCACCCTAACGAAAAGGGTGACAAATCAGAACGAATTGTCAAAGTACACGATTGCTTCTGCATCGTTTATATCGAAAAAACTTATCGGCCAAAAATGCAATCGGAGATCGAAGACTCGGGATAGATGATAATGCAGAATCAAAATAAATTCGTTCTTTAGGCATCCGAAATAGAATAAGAGGAAAACAATCTCTATATCGAACGCATGGTGCTCCATCTCTGTCAAAACAGTCAACGAAACAGTACATATATATAGATTATCACAAAAAATTCCAGAGAACTCGATTCGGAAATCTTTCAAGATTGCTTGCCACTTGCATGTGATGCAACAAGGTAGCACGTTGTACAGTTAATGTCTAACAGAGGTGCTAAACTATGTAGTCATCAACGGTACAGTTTCTATTCTCATATGTTCAAATTCATGCGTGATGATCTGAGTACGTAAGCGTCACCATGTGCTGCGACATCCTATTCCCATGAGACATCGTCCATGGCGTTTTTGCCCACATTCTTTTATTCAATTTTGTTTGAATTTGGCAGAGATTGGCTGGAATGGTAAGTTTGACTCGTAATTCCTTACCATCGAAATGAGGACTGGTTTTTCAGAATAACCCAATTTTAAATAACAGAAATCTTAGGCAACCCCTTCTCATGAGAGCAGTTGAAGAGATGTAAGCTCCACTTACGATGCAGCCGCAAGCGGGAGAATTAATGTTTCGCTCCACGCAGGTGAGGTCCAATCATCTCTAGTTTGGCTGACACCTTATCTCCTCTTTTGTCACGACGCCCTCACGCCAGAAATACATATAAACCTACCTATTTATGATTTTCTTTATATTAGACAACAATATTCACTTATTCCAAGACTTTACCTGTTAGATGTTCCAAGAAATGTCTGTCAAGCCATGAACAACATCTCCATTTTCAATGCAGATGCCTTTCATAAAATAGATTATTGAATTAAATATGTGAAAACCTATAAACAGATCCCATTTTGACTTAACAAGCAAGACATTGTGTGGAGCACAAGCAAGTGTATATCATATCTATCGCTATCAACGACATAATTTCTGCACCCTTCCAACACCATGTGAGTTTAATTAATTCCAAATGGGCTATGTTTCAAGCTATTGGATTCCGCAATACTAATTCATACATTAATTAATGTTCGAAATCACTTAATTTTGCCCGGAAAAACTGATTCGATTCCGACTACACCAATGAAAATTGATTGGATTTCGCTTTCGTGCCAAATTTGACGACAACGCCAATCAATTATACCAAACATGAACTCTAGTCTTCACCCTGTCACTCCCGACGGTGGCCTCTTAGATTCCCTTTCATAATAATCAGTCAACAGCTTGCCACACTACAATGTGAGAGTTATCCGGAAAAACACTACGTTCCAGATCAGAAATTAGCTGTACGCATCGAAACATCCATGAAGCGGACTGGATCGTTAATATATGTAAATTAAAATGAATGAACTCTGTACACCAATCACGGCAGTAATATATCAAAGAAAAAAATAAAAGCAACTAGGTTTTTGGACGAAATTACCCGGGAGATTAATCATATTATTAACATTCCTTCACCTCACTATTTCACGTTGACTGAAGAGATATGCGCTGGAAATAAATTATTTCGCAGCTACGGTTTACGTTAGGGCTACTCATTTGGAGGTATGACTGTATGAACGTGTACAAGACTATAGGATGAATCTTATACTACGCTCCTTCGAGAGATTCTCCGCAGCCTTCATATGTCGTGAAACATAATATATTTTGAGATAAAATATGCACTGAATTGAAAAGAAAGAGATGTAGCTCTCAGGTGTGGCCTGCAGCTGGAGACTACACTCACAAAACTTGAGAGATGTCTCTCGTTCACTCTATTACAATTCAATCAAAAGATTACATCATTAAATACAATACTAGGAAATAGGAAGTTGTAACCAAACCCCATAACTATAGGAATCCTAAACTAGGGAGAAAGTTACAACAATGTAACCATTTTCTCCATTAATAATAAAATAATATTAATTATTCTCAACTCCCCCCCTTAATGGAGAAAGGGTTCTCGTGAACTCCTAACATCTTTCTAAACAATTCAAATTTTACTCGTGCAAGAAGCTTTGTAAAAATGTCAGCCACATTGTCACAAGTTTTATAATATTCAACAGCAATTTCATTTGACTCTATTTTCTCTCTAACAAAATGGAACTGAGTGTCTATATGCTTGGTGTTTTTGTGGAACACTGGATTGTATGCTAATTTGATGGTGCTCTGGTTGTCGCTTTTGATAGAAGTGGGCTGCTTCTGTTCTTTTCCTGCATCTTTGAGAAGTCTCCTCAACCAAATTGCTTCACATGTTGCTGCACACAATGCTTGATACTCAGCTTCACATGATGACAAAGCTACAGTACTCTGTTTCTTGCTTCTCCATGCTATGACCTCGGAACCTATGTTGAATGCATAACCTGTGATGGACCTCTGATCATCCAGGTTACTTGCCCAATCTGAGTCTGAAAAACCTGCTAGAGTAACATCAGATACATCAGTGTACAAAATACCAAAATGAACAGTACCACAAAGATACCTCAACACGCTTTTTGCTGCATTCCAGTGACTTTCAAGCGGTTTTTCCATAAATTGGCTCAACACACTAACAGAGTATGCCAAGTTAGGTCTAGTTGTTGTAAGATATATCAGGCTGCCAACCAGCTGTTTGTACATTGTGGCATCTACCTCCTTAGTGCCATCATCGCTGCTCAATTTCAGATTCTGCTGCAAAGGTGTTGCTGCTGTTCTACACTGATCCATAGTAAACTTTTCTAACAGATTTCTAGCATACTTCCCTTGGGTAAGAAAAGTTTGCCCAGTATCTCTAAATACTTCTAATCCGAGATAATAGTGAAGGCTCCCAAGATCCTTCATTTCAAAAACTTGTGCCATTAGCCGTTTGATTCATTTGATTAAATCAAATGCATTTCCTGTTATAATCATGTCGTCCACATACAAAGAAATCAAAACAATCTACCCCTGATTATTGTACTCGGTATACAAATTTGGGTCATTTAAACTTCTATGGAAACCATACTCTATAAAGAGAGAATCAACTTTTTCAAACCACGACCTGGGTGCTTGCTTTAAACCATATAAAGCCTTTTTCAGTCTGCAAACAAGATGTTCCTGCCCCTACTTTACATATCCTTCTCGCTGTGCTAAGTAAATTTCTTCTTTTAAATCACCATTTAAAAATGCAGATTTGACATCAAGCTGGTATAATTCCCAATTATGTTTAGTAGCTAAAGCAATAAGTAATCTGATTGTATCTAGCTTTGCTACAGGTGCAAAGGTATCATCAAAATCTATACCTTCTTTTTGTGAATATCCTTTTGCAACCAACCTAGCTTTTAACTTATCTATACTTCCGTCTGCATTCATTTTTGGTTTGAACAACCACTTACATCCTATAGGAGTTTTGTTTTTAGGCAGTTCTACTAAATCCCAAGTATCATTTCTAAAGATTGATTCCATTTCTTCATCCATTGCAGCTCTCCATTCCTTAAATTGGCTAGCTTCTTTATAATTAGAGGGTTCTACAATGTTCAAAACTTTTGACATTAAAGCATAGCTTCTCAACTTCAATGGTAATTGAGTCTTCCTACCTGACCTCCTTGGTAGGGGTGGACTTACCTCAAATTTGTTTTCCTCTGCAATAATTGGGCCTGCTTTTTCACCTTCTTGCTGTTCTTCTTCATTCTCTTCTTCCTTCTCCTGTTCCTGCTCCCTCTCATCCTCGCTGCTTTCCTCCAACAACAATGGAATGTGCCAATCATCTCCAACATCAACTTTCCTTTCCTGCACCTGTTCATGAAAGACTACATCTATACTAGCAAATGTCTTATGAGACTCAGGATTGAACAGTTTGTATGCTTTAAACTCTGTGCCATAACCAACTAAGATGCATTTAACAGCCTTAGGGTCTAATTTCTTTCTATCCGCTTTGGGTACATGTGCAAATGCTTTTGACCCAAAGACTCTTAAGTGGTTTACTGCTGGTTTAAATCCATATAAGGCTTCAAAAGGGGTTTTGAAACCAAGAAACCTAGTAGGACTTCTATTTTTCAAATATACAGCAGTATTTATCGCTTCTGCCCAAAACATATTAGATAGACCCTTACCTTGCAGCATGCTCCTTGCACACTCCACCAGTGTTCTGTTTTTACGCTCTGCAACTTCGTTTTGCTGTGGTGTATGCGGCACTGTATATTGCTGAACAATCCCATTAGTTTTGCAGTATTTCATGAATTCCTTTAATTTGTATTCTCCTCCTTGATCAAATCGGAGAATTTTAATACTTTTTCCAAACTGTTTTTCTACCAGGGTTTTGAACTCTATAAAACATTGGAAAGTCTGACTTTTATTGTTTAAAAAATAAACCCAAGAGTACCTAGTGCAATCATCAGTAAATAACAAGAAATAGTATGCTCCCCCTAGCGACCTTGTCTGCATGGGACCACATACATCAGTGTGCACTAGCTCTAAGATTTATGTTTGCCTCCTCCTATCATGCACAGGAAACTGTTCTCTGTGCATCTTTCCTAGGGCACAACCATCACAATTCAACTGAATGTTACGAAAGATGGGGAGACCTTCAACCATACCTTTCTTTTGTAACAACATAAGATCCTACAGATTCAGATGACCAAACCTCTGATGCCAGAGTTGTTCAGCTGTCGACTCTCCTGCTACCATGGCTTGCTTCGGTATACTTTTTGCATCCAACTTGTACAGGCTTCCAACTCGCATGCCTGTTGCAACAGTTTCATCCCTGCAATCCTTTATCACACAGTGAGTCTTGAAGAATTCAACATGCATATCCTGGTCAGCCATCATGGATACATATATCAGGTTTTTCTTTATTCCAGGGACATATAACACATTTGAAAGGTGACTAATTTTTCCATTAGGCAACTTAACTGAAATCCCCCCATGACCTTTAATCCGATATCCATTATCATCCCCTAGATATATTTTTGATCCATTTATAACTTCTTCAAGACTGTAAAAAAATTCCTTATCACCTGTCATGTGTGATGATGCTCCGGAATCGACATACCAGATGTCATCTTTGTTTGATGCTGTTAGGGCACAATCGACTGTGAACAGTCGAAATTCATGACTGAAGTCTTCTTCTTTTTCTACAAAATATCCTCTGTGTTTTGGATTTACCTGTCTCCTCCTTGCCTCATCATCCTGCTTCTTATGATAACAATCTCTCTGTATATGACCCATTTTCCCACAATAAAAACATTTCTTTTCATAATGATTTGCAAGAATACCTTTCTGAGAGTGCGGATTCTTTTGTGATGTTCCTCCTCTTTGCTTTGATTGCTGCTGTGACTGCCTTCCTTTGGATAGTCTTCGTTTTGCCATCAGTGCGAGATCGTCACTTTGGGGGTTCAGATTCAGGTTCTACCTTCGATCTTCCTCTTGTTGCAAGATCGCAATGAGATCATCGAACGAGGGTGCTTTCTCCCTTGCCGAGACTCCAGTGATGAAGGTTTGAAAATCATCACGCATCCTATTCATCGTAATTGCAACAAGATCTTCATCAGCCACCGCCACTCCAATGGCCCCCAATCCGTCCTTAACATCCTTGATTCGCACTACAAATGCAGTAGCAGACTCCCTTTCATCCATCCTCATCGAGAATAGCTTGCTTTTCAGAGCCAAAACTCTGTTTGTATTATGGGTCTCATAGAGATTTTCGATTTTCGTCCAGATCTCAGCGGACGATTTACAATCTCTGATGTGTGCAATGACATTGTCTTTCACAGACATCTTCAGCAGGACTTTGGCTTTGTTTTCTCATTTTTCCCAGTCTTCCTTCTATTGGGCTGCTGCCGGTTTCTGCTCGTCGCCTGTCACTATAGCCCAAGCATTCACATCTTCGAGTAGAGTCTGGATCTTGAACTTCCAGTTTGTGAAGTTCGATCCGTTGAGTTTACCAGACTCGTTAAGGTAAGACTCCATCGTGTTACTCATTTTGAATCTACTTAACAACAAAAAACAATACCTGTCAGATTTGTATGGCACTCCCGCTCCAATGAGCAACTTCGGCGTTTCCAACACAGCCGAATCACCGATCTGATCATAGTTGATCCGATCCACCTCTTCCGGATTGATCTGCCACTTCGCCGATCCTGCTCTCCCTACAGATCGCCAACACGAAGTCGAGGTTTCCCGCAGATCTCCTCTGGCGCTTTCCCGATCTGTCTCTCCTGGACTGATCTGCACCTCCGCCGATCTGCTCCGTTTGCAAACCGCCAAACGAAGTTCACGCTGTTCAGGGATCTCCTTGGCGCTACCCCGAGCGAAAAATCCGCGCTAATTCAAAATCGCTTAGAGTAAAAAAATTGGCGCGTTTTTCCCGGTAAAATCGGCGCTAATCGGGCTTTCTGGCACAATGGCACGATTTCTCCCTCAAAATCCGTGCTCAGGCGCGATTTCTCCCTAGATTTCCGCGTTCTAACACGATTTCTCCCTGAAATCCCGCGCTAATCGGTCTTCTGGCATGACTGTCAGCGCAAAATCTGTGCCAATCGGCCTTTCTGTTCAGAGAAAAAAAAAATTCCGAGTCCGAGCCAGGTGTTCTACAGTCCACCTGCTCAATCGAGCATAGAGCTCTCGTGTACACACACAGCCACACAGGCACTTCCGTCACACGGGCAAGCTAGCTTCTACAGGGACTTCAGCCTCACAGGTGAAAAAGATCAGGCTCACTCAATCTGAGCTCTGATACCAAGATAAAATATGCACTGAATTGAAAAGAAAGAGATGTAGCTCTCAGGTGTGGCCTGCACCTGGAGACTACACTAACAAAACTTGAGAGATGTCTCTTGTTCACTCTATTACAATTCAATCAAAAGATTACATCATTAAATACAATACTAGGAAATAGGAAGTTGTACCCAAACCCCATAACTATAGGAACTAATCCTAAACTAGGGAGAAAGTTACAACAATGTAACCATTTTCTCCATTAATAATAAAATAATATTAATTATTCTCAACTTTTTGCCCTCAAAACAAAACTATAAAATTGAACTCTCCTTCTCTGTGTATAAAAAACAATATACGCTGATCCTATGTCATTAGCTTAATATATGAGATATACTGAGCTTCCTTTCTTCATATAGAGAAACACTCGTCATTTAATGTTGATCTTGTTCATAAATGTGTTGGCTATATATTTAAAAGAAAGCAGGCATCTTTGAATAAGTTGAACATATAAAATTATAAAACTTACTTCCTACACTCTCTACGTAAATGCTATACGTTGTCGTCATTGATATTAACTTAATAATATGAAGTATTGTGCACCTCCATTGTCTTCCTCATGTATTATTGAATATTGTTGCTAAAAGTTATAATATGAAATATTGTGGAGCTCTGTTGACTCACTCATGCATTATTGAATTGTGTTGCTGAAAGTTTGATTATACTTGAAGGGAAAATTGTTATGAACTATTTCTGAATATGGTTGTATGAAGGTGTTATCATTTTAATATGTAAAAGCATTTTATTACTCATAATTTTAAATATATAGAAGATCTCTATTATATGGTAATGGAGGAGGCCTAGACTTTATGTAATCTTATAATTCACTATACTTAGCTCATAAGGAAATGAACCATTGGAAAGACAAGTTTCAATGCCCCGCTTAAGCTGAACATAGGGAGTAACTAGAGGGAAAAAGAAAACAAAGAATGAGTCCGGACAAGTAGGCCTCATTATGTACCCATGTACAAACTCTCATAAGCACAGAAAGAGAGAAAAATCTGTAGGAAATCCACACACCGCCGTCTCCCCCAAAGAGAGAAAGGTGTAAGTGCTCAAATTTCTCATGGAGCTAAAATGGTAGATTCCATAACGATCCACTGAATGACTAGAACATAGCCCTTCTCCAATCAAGAAGTGAGAATTGTTGAAGTACCAAAACTCTAAAGATGAGAAACATGAAACTTCAGTAAGGTTAGTCCATCTCTGAAGTAGGATTGTGGCAGGCACACACACGGTGGAAAACACTATCAACTTCCCCAAAAAAGCTCTAAGGAAAATAGGTGTCAGTAAAAACCATGATAAAGGCTTCAAATAGAAGCAACATCATCAACCAACAAACAAACAATGAGGTATGTCAAGTATGACAATCTCAACTCAAACACTGTACAACAACACTTTTCAAGTTTTTTGAACACCGTCACCATCAGAAAAAATGACAATTGTCAACAAAGAAAGAATATTTTTCACCATCTAACTGCCCCCCAAAACACAATTGTAGAAGAAGTGAGGATCAATTGTATCAATTGTCAGCAAATCCCCCCCCCCCGCCCGTGAAAAACACAACTGAGGGAAAAATCACAATCAACAATGAACAACTTATGCAACATGATCATATGTATTTTGCAAGCATTGGTTCGATTGATACCATGACCATCCATCGACCCATCCACAAATGATCTTGATGGTCGACACTGGTCCACAATTCATTCTCTCACATCTTTTCGGTAATGATCTAAATGCATGACTAGTAATTGATTAAGAATGGTGGTGATTGGGTAATTTCTTCTAATGAGGAGGTGCAAATAACTCATTTTTTGTTTGTCCCGACTCAAAGTTGGGTGCCTCAATATTTTCATCTAGAATGATATCAGCAATCATGTCATCAATATGTTTATCACAATTAACAGAAGCATTTTGTTCAAGCACCTCATAATTGCATCTAGGTGACAAGGAAACAAAAAGATAATATCCATGACCTCCTCTTGCTGTAACACCCCCTCCTCCTCAGTCCACTACAGCAACCAACAAGCTAGGGTAAGCATGTGACAAGAGAGGTCACTATAAGGGATTCAACTTCCTTGGTGACCTTAAGGAAATGGAAACGACAAGTCATATCAAACAAACCCATCCACATCAACAACAACACCCTCAAAAGACATGTCAGACAGTCAAACATCTTGTCCTGGCATCCCACTAATAATTTAATACTTTTAACCCTTGGTCACTCTCATGCTATAGGCAAGACAACATCCAAAAGCCAAAGTCGCTCTCACATCTGTATGTGCCAACGTACTTGGACTCTTTTCATCAAACCTGTACTAGCGTCCCTTGTATTTGCGTCACTTTTCTAGCGTAGAATCCTTGACTATGGCAAAAACTTATTACAACCTCTAGAATTCATCAAATACATGATGACACTATGAACAAATAAAAAATCAACCTTAGGACTAGGCCTGAGCATCCCCAACTAGAACTGACATTCTCTTAAACACTTCACATCAATGCAACCTATAGGTCTAGGACACAAGACATAGCATGAATGACTGAAAAAACTTATGAAACACAACAAGAAGGATCACCACCTTCTCCATTGAACTATTATATCATCAATTAGGTCTTGCATCCATCCTTTTAATGATTACAAGTAAATACATGAAATAACCATGACATGAACCAACCATTTAACCATGCTTATAGGCAACATAAAACCATACAAATATTAGAGATATGATATCCATTAAATAGACATAGAAACTAGTGAAAATGTAAGAGAACTTAGCTTTTATTAATCATAGGAAGATATGACCAGGTTCAAGATTTCCACGTACCACCCTACCATAGACATGGTTGAACCAAATATTTCTTTTAGCAAGTCACCCTCTGCTATATTCCAAGCATGAATGTGGGATCTCAAAGAACAACTAATCCAAGAAAAATCAAGGGAATCCATAGGTCAAACCACCTCCACCCCCATCAAACCATGATCACACCAAAATCAGTGCTTCGATCACAATCGAATCGTACTTGGAATTCCATCTAGAATCCATCACTACCCTTGAGGAATTTTTTGTCTCCTTGTCTCTCAAGATTTACTGCAATCTAATCTCGAATCACTAGGCGCTAAATCGAGACTTGTCTCTCAGGCTTTACCACAATCCAATCTCGATTAACTAGACCGTAAACTGAGACTTCTCCCTCAAGATTTATTGGGTATGCCACCAATGCCAGCCAACCTAGGCCTCTGTAGATAAACCTTGAGACCACCACTGCCCAAACTTCTGAAATCCATCTAGTAAACCAAAGCTCAAAAACTGAAATAAACATCCAAACAGCATGACATCTGTAAAAATGAAAAGATAGGCTGAAAACCATTGTCATAACCCGATAAAACCATGTCATTGATAACAAGATAACCATACACCAACATGCAAAGCCATGCATGTCCAAACCAACTAGGAAATCACACATGCAAAAGATTACCTACAGTGTATTCTAGCTGAAGCTTCTTTATCCTTCTTTTCTTTCCTTGATCCTTGGTTTCCTTCCTTTCCCTTTTCTTTCTTTTCATCCTTGATCCCAAGCAAGAGTGGTCGAAGAAAACTCTAAGTGACTAAGAGTGAGAGAGAGAGCGAGAATAATGAGATAGCTTCAAACTTGAACTGCCCAATATATTAACACTGACTAAGAAACTTGTAAACTGATCCTCATAAGACTTTTTATAAATGAGGGCTCTATTATCTTGATTTTCCATTATTTTCCTTCATTTCCCTCCTCACATGCAACCTGTGGTTGTTCACCTTTCAATGCCTTTCTTTAGCCTTTTCCAATTTCCTTAGCCAAAAACACACATACAGTGTGCCCATTAGGATATCTTTACCCAACATTCATCTTGGAATAAGTGTCCCTTACTCGTGGTATTACTTTTTCCTTTATTTACATTAGAACATAGAATTTTCACCAGATTGTTACAGAACCCTCCCCCTTGGGTAATACCATCCTTGGTGTTAAACCACACCAAGAACTCAGCAAGACCGTTGAAAAGAAAACATACTACCCATGGAGATTTAGAACTTACCTTGTTGCAGTATTTACAATGAAATACCTGATTGGAAGAAAAACAACATGACAACATACTGCATACTCGAGCTTTATAACATAGCTCATTATGATATTTACAATAAGCACATATACTCATATGGACTTTTGCTAAACCAACAAATAGAAGGATATGATGCATGTATTAATCAACAAGGGAATCCATAGGCTCACACCTTGACCCTCAAAGTAATAACAGGATTCACCTCGTTCCCAGGAAGGCCAAAATCCACTGTCACAGTCAAAGTTGCATAGAATGTCCAACGCTACAATCCTATGCCACTTGTCTTATCATTGAGCAATTACCGACTCATTTTTCTAGGGTGCACTCCTAATGTGCATCTGATTCCATCTGTCAATGCTAATGACCAAAAAATATATATTTGTGACCTTCCCTTCTCTTCTATGTAGTCCCTCGGGAAGTCCGATCACTCCCTTCCATGTAGCTACTAACCTTCCAAGTTCCCCATTATCCCCTAACCTGGGCGATCCATCCCTTGGCAAGGATTCCTCGCATTGGAAGATAAAAAACCAAGGCATATACCTTCATCAAAACCATCATACCGGTCATAGCATTCTCATGGAAATCAATGGACACCAATGGGTACCAATGTCCCACAATGGCCCTACTCCTAGCGTACTCTACCAGCATGCTGTTGCATGTCAAATTTCTTTTGTTGTTTCTTCCAATTCTTGCAGTCGATTTCGACCACCTAACTAGGCATGTTCATGCATTCCTATTCCAGGCACGTAATTTCCATTAGATTCAAATAAATTGAAATAACCTCAAATCATACCTCATTAGTAGCTCATCAATAAGGTACACTTACAATTGAGTTTTCTTCTTGTCACAACAATTGAAACTAACCATTTGATCAAAACACCATGTATAAAGATATCACACCTGGTTATCTCAAAACACAACCATCATAGATCAACATTAAAAATCACATGTAACCATCATGAACTAGAATCATACATAACATATAAGTATAATAAAATGGAATAAAATGTTGATACTTATCCTTTTCATCAATCCTTAGCTTCTACCTTCGTCTTTATTGCATATGCACACTGGATTGGTTTTCACACCAAAAAAACACCTAGCACCTTCTCCTCAACCATTTGCACATACACATAGTGTGCATCACACACATACAACTACACACGTCATGCAACACCATGCAATACATTCATCTATACCAGTACCATATGTACCACATGTACATAGTACCACCTGTATATTGCAACCACCTGCACGATGTGTGCATGGCATGACATGTACACGACACGACCTATACAATGCCTACACAATACCACATGTACATTGCACCATTGTACAATGTGTACACAATACCACATGTACATAATACCACACACATGATATGTACATGACACCATAGGTACACAGCGCCACATGCATGACATGTACGCAACACCACCTGTTCACAGTGCCACTTGTACAACATGTACACAACACCACATGCACACAACACCATATGTATATAGCACCACATGTACGACATGCATGCAACACTACATGTACATAGCATTGCATATCCAAAGCATACATAGCATCATACATACAAAGCACCCCATATCCAAAATGTATAGAGCACCATACACAATACTCGTACAACACTATATGTACCATTATGTACATAATATTAGATAAACAACATGTACACACACTATATATAAACAAAACTACACGTGCACACATCATCGATGCAACATGTACAACATATACAACATATGCACAACAATAGTACCACACATCGAAAATCACATTGTCTTTACCAAGAAACCTTGCTTCCAGTGTCTTATCCATGCCTGTCCTAGCATGGTGCAAACCACGCTGCTTTCATTTCACTCATGTATCCCTCATTATAACCTATTCATAACATAGACATAATATAATCACATAATATCAACTCCTAACCATATGATACTAACCTTGTATATTTTTCAAGTTACACTTCCCACTTGATTCCTCATAAGACTAGGAACCTCTTCATGCTATTCACCTGCCAAGGAAAATTTTAAGGATGGATATTTATTTGAAAGTTTAGAAACTTTGGAAAATCTCACTAGTACATAATATGCAATTTTCAAAATGTTTGGCGATATTTTTGTAAAAGTGTTCAATTTTCTAATAATTTAATATAGTCTTTATATAAAACTTTGGTGATTTTTAAGGTAAAAAAAAATTATAATATAAAATTTAACAAATCAATTTTAGAAAAAATAGAATGTAACGAATTTGGTTTTGAAAAAAAAAATGGAATATCAACCCACTTGCGAATATTATCCCCTAAAATTTTTCATGTCGCCGGAGTAAGCAATCATTCCTTCACAAGGACGATTCCTGATGATCGTGTGAAACAGTGACATAAATACATATATACATATATATAATCATTAGCATAAAATAATCATAATTTTGTCAGACAATAACATACATACATACAAGTATACATATATAAACATCAACATAATCACAATCATAACATAATTACCATATAACATAAGTTCTAGGTTAAAATAACTTCCTTTATTCATGCAAAAAAAGAAGAACATTGAGAACGATAATTCCCAACATATCGAAGGCATCTGACACCTCAAATCCATTTACTTTGACTTTTCTAGTTACCTTTCACATGTATGTACTACCACCATCCGTTTACCACTATGGACCAACCAATCTAAGTGATTGTCATAGTCTTATATTTAGTTATGCTTACTCATGCACAAAGCTTCATCTAAGTCTTACATTACCAGTTGGGTACCACAAAGCTCTCCCTGAGCTCCATTAACTTTCCTCTTTCCCAAGCAATTCCCAAGACTCAAAACATAAAAGGTAATACCAAGAAACAACTAAGAAGAAAACCATGAAAACCAATAACAACACGACACAGCAATAAAATGGCATAGCTATGCACCAGACACATGTGAAATCACAAACAAAGTGCAATAATAAAAAAAACAACCAAAATAATAAGACTAACCACATACACCATGACTCCATCCCCATGGTTCCCAAGGAAAGCTCAACTAGAGCCTTCCTCAAAATTTCATGGCAATTTCATTGCCATGTAATCCCCCGCATGATATCGCCATAAACACATAACTGTTAGTACATAAGTAAATATAACAATACACCAGATACCTTATCTTGTTGTGCCAAGTACATTGCCTTGTGATTGAAATCATCCATGCCATTGCTCAAGGGACTCTGTTTCCCTTGGAAAATCCACATGGGACTAGAGAGTAGCTAATATATATGTCAAGTACATGTTCACGAATCTATCACATATCAACATAATGTCAATCAAAATCAAGATTAGAAATACTTCTTGTATGTAAAGCACTCATTCGTTTGAAATTAGTGTTTCCAAACATAGTGAAAGGAATTATTTCCCAATTCCTATCCTTTACTTTTTTAGCTTACTACAATTGAGGCTTACTGTTTACAGTCACATCACCCAACTATTAGTTATATAAACACATCAACTATTACCTTGTCACGCTAATACCAAGCATGTTTCCTCCAACTACTCAGACATGTCAACCACATATTTCAAATGTCAAGTCAATCATATCTATTAATTTGAAATCAACCTTTACAAACAATCATGTCATAATCCATAGTCAACTCATAGTCATTAGACATACTTCTACAATTATCACCTACTTACACACAAGTACATATTAACTATCTGAATGCACATGTATTTGTACAATCATCTTAAAAACATATCATTGGAGCACATACTCATGTTATGCAATTCATCAAATGTTCAGACAACTTTCAAACATACCATGTTAAATAAATCAAATAGACGACATAATCAAACCTTCAAGCACCAAATATACAACATAAGCGAGCAAATACATTAATGTATCTCAGAGGACGAAATTTTGTTTGCACAATCAATCCATATTAGCACGATATATCTTCACAATATATTAACCCAAACATAAATAAGATCATGATATCAAAAGTAGTCACTAGATAACATGTTTACATCATAACTCATACATCATAATCATTCACACATATGTAAAGTCAATCTGGATTAATAAAACACCATATCACAAATATGTCAGCTCATACCTGAATATTGTAACCATAACCATCTACATAGGCCAATGCAACTTAGTGTGATACATATAACATCAATATATAAATTCCATAAACCCAATCATCAAGATAACTATCATTTCATAGTAATACGTTAATCTACAATAAACTTCATCAAATACATATAACATAATCATCAAGTTATCTAACCTAAAGAAACAATAGCAATGCATACAACCATAGGTTACTATTGTTTATGACTATCTGACACATGTGCATATGACTACACCAATCAATTATCATCTATTATGTATGTAACCATAACATCAAAAGACATGTACATAAACCTAATATATATAAACCTATTACATATAACATTCCTTAACTTACTTGCACGCTTGACCTCGAAACCTGTATGATGACATGCTCTTGCCTCCACGTCCAATGATGCAACTTCACTTTAATTATCTGTATATGTTACGCTAACTCACTCAACACATTACCATCATAACATACCAATATCACCATGAATTCACAAAGCATGTTTGACCTACTATTCATGCATAACTATAACCAAGACCATACATGCATAACAACTACACACACACACACACACACATATATAACACATGAGTACCAAACCATATTCACATCATTCTAGCTAGAGTCTAGTCATCAGTGCATGACCATGTCAACTTCACAAACCATGACCTCATACATGACAACAACCATTACCCCATTGTACACATTTCCCCATGCAACCATCAACATACATAAGTAATGCCTAATCAACTACACATACACATAAATGCATGTAGTAGAGCATAAGTGATTAGTTCTTGTAACCAACCTACAAGACTGATACATGTAATCAAACATACAAGAATGCAACCTATCATACAATCATGTAATCAAGATGCATATTATCATGTAACTAGTCATATACTTCTAACGATGCATTCCATAAAATCAACATCAAGTTCCTAATGACAACCTTACTACCATCATGACCAACCATTATGTAATGAAACAAGAATATGGAATGAAAGTGTAAGAGACATACACACAATAGACA
The DNA here is from genome assembly GCA_000404065.3 of Pinus taeda. Classification (NCBI taxonomy): domain Eukaryota; kingdom Viridiplantae; phylum Streptophyta; class Pinopsida; order Pinales; family Pinaceae; genus Pinus; species Pinus taeda. Next base: position 186,997 of record APFE030203929.1, read on the forward strand.
TCCATGCATAGCTAACACATTCCAAGAATGAATGTGAGATCTCATTGAACAACCAATCCAAGAATAATCAAGGGAATCTAAAGGTTAAACCAACTCCACCGCCAACAAACTGTGATCACACTAAAACTGGTGCTCTTCAAAATCAAACCAAACTTGGAATGCCATCTCGAATCCATCGCTATCCTTGAGGAATTTTCTATCTCCTTCTCTCTCAGGATTTACTGTAATCCAATCCTAAATCACTATGCCCTAAACGGAGACTTCTCCCTCAAGATTTTTTTTGGATCCCATCGAAGCCGGTCAAGGGATTCCAAACCCTTTTGGAATGAATCTTGTCACCACCTTCACGCCAGATTATGAAAGCCAGCTAGCCAAATAGAGCTCAAAAATTTAAATAAACATCCCAACTCCATGGCATCCATAAAAATGCAAGGCTAACTGGAAAACCACTATCATAACCCAACAAAACCATGTCAATGGCAACAAGAGAACCACACACCAACATGCAAAGCCATGTATGTCCAAACCAGTTAGGAAATCACATATGAAAAAGGTTACTTGCAAGTATTCTTTTTGAAGCGTCTTGATCCTGCTTTCCTTTTCTTGATCCTTGCTTTCCTTCATTTCCCTTTGCTTGTTTTTCCTTCCTTGATCTAGAGCTAGAGTGCTCCAAGAAAACTCTAAGTGACCAAGAGTGAGAGAGAGAAAATAATGAGAGAGTTCCAATCTTGAACTTCCCGAGAGCTTAACACTAACTAAGAAACTTTCCAACTGATCCTCAGAAGCTTTTTTATTAATGAAGTCTCTATTTTCTTTATTTTCCATTATTTTCCTTCATTTTACTCCTCACATGCACCCTGTGACCTTTCACCTTAATTTTCTCCTAATTTCCATTATTTTCATAAATAAATGTGCCAAAAAACTTTCTTTTCCTTTTAATGCCTTCGTCTTAGCCTTTGCAAATTTCCTTAACCAAAAACACACATTTGGTGATGCTCACTAGGATATTTTTACACAACATTCAGCTTGGAATAATCGTCCCTTACCCGTGGTCTTATTTTTTCCTTTATTTACATTATTACATAAAATTTTCACCATGATTGTTATACTTGTCGTCTTCACTATAGGGGTAATAGGAGTAATAATTCCCTATCCATTCTTCTCTTTTCACTAGGGTTGTTACACTTGTTGTTTGCACTATAGGGTTAATAGGAGTAATAATTCCCTATCTATTCTTCTTTATTCCTCCTCAGATATATCCCATTTTTTCTCAACACTCAAAACCTAATAGTAGTAGTATGGTTTTTAAATTGGGGTGTGACAAAGGCATGATATTCATCATCATCATCATCATCATCATCATAAGGCTTTTGGCATTCAACATCATCACTTGTGGAAGAAGGAGATTTTGGAACCTTAACATCAACCGTCTCCATCTAAAACTTTTGAAGACGACTAACTTCAAATTCAATTTACTGCTTAGACTTTTGGAGCTTTTGAATGATCTCATCCATCTCAATCATTTGTTGTGGTAATGTATCATATTTTTATTTCAAAAGTTGATATTGTTCCAACATTGTTTCTTTTAAACAATTAATCTCCATAACATGTTTATTATTTTTCTCTTCTAGATGCTTCTTCAAATTTGGGTTAGCAAAAGACTCAAATTCCTCCTCCAAATCATCAAGGAGGTTAATATTATCTTGAAATTCATCTACAAGCATTCGGAGATATTTTCATGGTTGATTCCAAATGTTCAACCTTCTTTTTTTTTAGCTAAATTTGCAACCTATTTTTAAGAATTGCATCCTTTTCTTGCAATAAAACTACAACTAATTATGATTGAATGACATCTTTTCTATGTATGTATGCATGCATAGTCTTAAACAATTAATTTTTCATACTTCTATAAATATTTTTTCCGTCTCAGGTTCTCGTTGGTTCGATATTTTATTTGCTTTTATTATCATTTTATTTGCTTTCACTATCATTTTGTCGCAAAACCATAAATGATAACTCATTCTCACGTTACCGGTTATATCAATTAAGATATTTTTTAATTCATTCTTCAAATTGTTCATTTTAGTCATTCTCTTTATTTCACATACTATATTCCCATCATACCTACCCTTATTCCTAATTTTAATGTTATGATTTTAAACTTTTATTCCAAATATTAGTAAGGAGACTAGATATTGAGGTTGATAAACTTCAAGAAAGATTATAAGAAACTTTTGATTGAATTGATTCACTCACCCTTATTCTTAACTTTTATGATTAACGAGTTTAAAATTTGTTCAAACTTATACTTCAAATATTAGTAAGGAGGGGAGTAGATATTGAGGTTGACACACTTCAAGAAAGATAATAAGAAACTTTTGATTGAATTGATGCATCTTAAGTATGGTTATATTAATTTTGATGATGATATTAATGTCGTTTAAATAATTAACATAGTAACTTCCCATTGAACCCGGTGTACCTAAAGAAGTTCCTCAAAGTAGCGTTTCTTACGTTAAGGCATAGCAAGAAGGATTATATGAATTAGATGTTGAAGTTAGTGTACTAATAAATCTTTCGAATTTATATTCATAGATAGTGGTTGTGAGTGAGTTAGGATAATCAAATATGTGAAATAGAATATTCTCATCACAAATGTCATATATATTTACGTATATGAAAAATGGTCAAGCGCCAATTTATGTTATATATATAAATATTGTATAGTGGATATGAATAATAAAAATATATTATTAGTTAGGGGTATTGTGTAGGTTTTATCTCTGTACAAAAATTATTCAAATAAATTTATATATAATAATATATTATATGATGGCGAAAACATCAATTAAATATACACAGAAATTTTTTTCTGATCTGAAAATTGGGATTATCAGATTCATTTTTCGTTATATTCATTTCAATGTTACAATATATATATATATATATATATATATATACATGTCAAAGAATTTAAAAGCTTCAATTCATTAACCTGAGATTAAAACATAATAGTAATTCCCTTGACTTGATCTACAAAATACCATGGGTAGAAAGCCATAATGCCCAAAACCATGTGCAAAACCCATAGATAAAACCATGGGTAGGTCTACCCATCTAATTTGGGTCCGCATAAAAAAATTCTTGAGGCACTCCCTAGACCCCAGTGGAGCTGCCTCGACAACTGTGATCCCCCACTATGCATACATCACTTGGGGGTTGGTTATCGAAAGAATATAACTAACACTCGACATGTTTCCATCTAATTAGTTGGAGACATGCAATTATAATTAATGACCATTCATCATTCTGAGTCTTTTTTTCCAATCATTCTAAAATAATAGAATGTCTAAATACTAAGATACTACACCATGTTTGTAATAGTATTAGTCAAAAGGAAACTCTAAGTGGAATTATTCCTATATACTTAGAAAAATATTGTAAATGAGGAAAATTAGCAATTGTGCAGAATCCCTCGAATTCCCAACAATTAGATTTCCTAGCTAGCTTTAAATGTAGACCATGAAAGAAGTATAAAATCTTGAGGTATTTTGTAATAAATAAGGCAACCTCATTCTTTGGGTTGTGTAAGTTGCATCTAAATTAGATTTTGTGAATTAGATTGATGTGATAAGAAATAAAGTATGATAACTGAAATTTAGGTTGTGTGAGAGGATAAGTTCTAACCACAAGAGAATTTGTCCTCATGGACTCATGGTCTCATCTCTAAGGTGACCTACTACAGGCTATGATAGGAAACAATGAGCCTGTGGTTTAATGGAATATCTTTAATTTGCAACTAGTTAACTAATTGTCCCTAGGAAATAAGTTTTTATAATTGCTCGTGTAAACATTGAATTACTATTACTAATGCTAAAAAAAGGATGTTCTATTTCCATGAATTCTCATATTTCTATGTATATTAGGGTCAGGGTGGGGTGGTGGTCGTATTGTTCCATGAGGGATAAACGAAAACTAGGATTATGCGGCTTAAGGAAATAATATTATTTTATTTTGCATCTAAGTTCAAAAAATAGTGAATTTCGTAAGACTTAGACTTATGTTTTCCTTAGCTTTATGAACTTTTAGTGTGATTTCAAGTGGCCACATAGGGACATGAAAATATAATTAATGAGCATTAGTTATTGTGCATATTTTTACGCAAGTCATTTTAATGCTAATTTTTGTACAGATGCTAAGATATAATTCCATGTCTATAATAAAATCAGGGGAAACGGATTTATTTTCTTAAGTTTCTAGCTTTTAGACTTCTAAGGTATGTTGTGATGGAATCTAGGAAAGAAGTGCAATAGCTTGATAACTTCTTTAGGTTTTGTAACTTGTATCAACAATATATTTAGTGAATTTGTATTGAAAATATATTTAGTGAATTTGGATTAATGTAATAGGAAATAAATGATGATAAGTTCCAATCATAAGAAAGAAATTCTTCATGTACTCACAACCTCATCTCACTTGTCGAATTGATATATTATGGTTGGAAACAAGGGGCTTATAGTTTGGTGGAACAACCTTTCTTTTGCAGGTATTTAATGAATAATTCCAAATAAATATGTTTTTATGATTATTTATGTAAACATTGAATTACTATTGAGGAATGTTTTTTTGTTTATATGTATGGTCCTATAGTGTATGTTTTCATGGAATAATTCATAAATGGTGGGATAGAAAGGTAATATGCTATCAAAGCTGGGCAATTTTCGGTTTAGCTAACTAAACTACTAGGCATGTGACAATGTGGTATTAAAGTAGTATGTGTGATGGCAAAATTGTGTTTCTAAGTGGCATCTCACATCATTACAAGTTAAGGAAATTGTTGGGTATGTTATAAAGTGGTATTATAGAAATAAGAGACATACAAATTGTGAAATACAAAGACACCCAACATCCTCAATGGTTGACAAAGGGTATTGGGTATGTCAAAATGTTGTATCAAAGCTATTGGTCATAACATTGGCCTATATTCTTCAAAATTGACATGTATATGGAGAAATTTTAGGTCATATGTAGAGTGTTATAAAAAATGTCTTAGTGTAGATTAGAAATAATTGATGTTTGTGTTATGAAACTAGCTCAAGAAAGGATAAAAAAGATAGATCAATGCCTTAGAATTCAGCCTCTTCAAGGGGGCAACCTCCTTTACGTTAAATAAATGAACAATTCTTGGATGATTTAAATGAAAAAACCTCCTTTTTATATATAGGAGTCTAAGGAGTCACAATATAACCCAGCCGACCTAACAGTAATAATATAAAGCCACAAAATTAACAATAGAGGGATTCTATGGGGCACAGTAATAACAATATGGGGATAATATGGGCACACAATATTAATAAGGGATGCAACTACAATATTAATGGGGTAATCACTAGTATTATAGGGACCCAACATGCCCCTCTCCTTCAAAAAAGTGTTGTCCTCAATGTGTGAGTAGTTCTGGATGCTTCTGTATAAAATTCTCATCCTCCCATCTGGAATCTTCAGCGGATAAGTTCTTCCACTTGATAAGATACTCCGAAAATGATCGGTTTCATAACTGTCGAGTTCTTGTTTCTGTGACTGCTTCCGGTTCCAATATAATTTTTCCTTCCTCATCAAGTTCTGGCAATATTGTTTGAACTGGGAGCTTGTCGCCTATAACCTTCTTTAAACAAGAAACATGGAAAACTGGGTGCAATTGAGAAGCTGCAGGAAGCTTTAATTTGTATGTTGTAGTACCAATCTTTTGCAACACCTTGTACGGACCATAATACTTTGGTGATAATTTATTATCCTTCTTAGCTTGCTTGAGGGACATTTTCTCATATGGTTGTAGCCGTAGGAATACCCAATCACCTATATCAAAACTTCTTTCGCTGTGATGTTGATCTTCTTGTTGTTTCATTCTATTATGTGCCAACACAAGGTAATCCTTTAAGAGTTGTAGGATTTGTTGTTGATGTTCAATGTGATGTTCCACTACTTGAACCTTAGAATTTTCTGTTAAATATGATGTGATGGATGGTGGCTAATATCCATAAAGTGCCATAAATGGGGTCATTTTTGTTGCTGTATGGAAGGAAGTGTTATACCACCATTCAACCACAGGCAACCATTTGATCCATTGTGTCTATTTATCAGGTACAAAGCAACGAAGATATCCTTCCAAACATTTGTTTACTATCTCAGTTTGCCCATTAGATTGAGGATGATAAGATGAGCTATGAGCTAACTGAGTACCAAGACAAGAAAATAATTCTGTCAAAAAATTTCCAGTGAAAATGGGATCTCTGTCACTTACAATAATCTTTGGGTTTCCATGTAGCTTTTGAATTGTTTCCGTAAGTGCAGTAGATACTGTATTGGCTTTAAATGGATGTGATAATGCATAAAAGTGTGCATACTTAATAAGTCTGTCAACTACCACCATGATGACAATCTTTCCCTCTGGCTTAGGTAAACCTGTGATAAAATCCATTGAAACCTCCTCCCAACATTGGCTTGGAATGGATAAATGTTGTAATAGACCCGGTGTCTTAATTCCTTCAACTTTGTTTTGTTGGCAAACCAAACATTCCGCCACAAATTTTGAATATCCGATTTAAGGCCATTCCAAAAAAAATCCTTCTTAACCCTGTGGTAAGTTTTTTAAAATCATGAGTGCCTCCTAAGGGAGAAGTGTGCAACTCCATAAGAATCATTTGTTTTTTGTTGGGAATTCTTACAGAGGTATAAGCGATCTTTGTACCATAAATAATCATTTTGCCAGTTAAATGTATCAGACATACTGGAATCTTGTTGTAACTTTTGAATAAGTGCCCACACTTCTTCATCATTCTTCCATTCCTCCCCTGCTTCATTTATCCAATCTGGTTGGATAATAGAAATGGTGCACAACAATGCTTCCACATCCTCATCCTTTCTTGAGAGTGCATCTACCACCACATTTTGCTCCCTTTTTTGTAGATGATTTCAAAGTCATAACCCAACATCTTTGTGACCCACTTTTGTTGCTCTTCAGAGGATAATCTTTGTTCTAAAAAGTATTTATTGCTATCATGATCTATTTTTACCTTGAAGTGTCTTCCAATTAGGTAGGGTCACCATTTCTTAAGTGCATGGAATATTTCCAACATTTCCTTCTCATAAATAGCTTTTTGTAAAAACTTTCCCTTGATTGGATGACTTTCAAAAGCAATGGGTCTTTCATCTTGCGTTAAAACAACACCAATTCCATTTCCTAAAGCATCACATTCCACAATAAAGTTTTTTGTGAAGTCCGATGTAGCTAAGACCAGTGCTTGGCACATTGCCTCTTTAAGATGTTGAAAGGCCTATGTTGCTTCTGGAATCCATGAAAATGCATCTTTATTCAATAATGTTGTTAGAGGTGCTGCTATTCTCCCATAATTCTTAACAAACTTGCAATAATACCCTGTCAAATTGAGAAATCCTCGCAGATGCTTTATGGATGTGGGGATTTTCCATTCCTCAATGGCTTTAATTTTGCTAGGGTCTACCTTAACGCCTTCATGAGATACAATATGACCTAGATATTCCACCTCTTGTACTCCGAAGAAAAATTTGGATCTTTTTGCATATAATTGTTTAGTTGTAGCACCATGTCAACATGTTCAACATGATCCTTCCAAGACTTGTTGTAGATTAGTATATCAGCAAAAAATTCTAACACAAATTTTCTAAGGAATGGTTTGAAAATGGAATTCATCAAACATTGAAATGTTGAAGGTGCATTAGTAAGGCCAAAAGGCATGACCAAAAATTCAAAATGACCCTCATGAGTTCTAAATGTTGTTTTTGGAATGTTTTCAGTCTTTATTCTGATTTAATGATATCCTGCACGAAGATCCAACTTGGTGAAGTAAATTGATCCATGCAATTCATCTATTAATTCATCAATGATAGGAATGGGAAACTTATCTTTAATATTTAGCTTGTTGAAATCCCTATAATCCGGACACATGTTCCATGATCCATCCTTCTTGTGCACTAATACTACTAGAGCAGAGAAAGAACTTTGACTCAGTTGTATTATACCAGCCTCTAGAATTTTTGCAACCGTACGTTCAATTTCACTCTTTTGGGCATAGGGATATCTGTACGACCTGATGTTTGGAGGAACACTTTCTGGAATCAGATGAATAGCATGATCATGATCACGAATAGGTGGGATTCCTTCGGGAGTCTCAAATACATTGGAATGATTGTCCAAGAATTTTTGGAGATCTAGATAAATAAATGATTCTAATGTGGAAACATCTAGTGAACATAATTGTACAATTACACCCCTTTGTTCCCTTTTTAGAATCTTTTTCATATCGTTAGAGCTAATTATCTTTCTCGGTTTATCTGCAATACCCCTTAATTCAACTTCCTTACCTTCCACAGAAAATTTCATGAAAAGTTCTTGAAAATTAAAAGCTATTGTACCCAATGATTGTAGCCAATGGACTCCTAGTACAACATCAGCACCTTCCTTTAGAATGAAAATCATTGGGCTAGTCAATGCATATTCTCCCATCAATAGCTTGATATTATGGCACTTTCCAGGGAAATTTATTGTTCCTCCATTTGCAACCATCACTTGACACTCTGGTGCTGGATATAAGAACCAATTCAATTCTTTTGCTACTTTACAATCAATAAGATTGTGGGTACTTCCTGAATCAATCAACACTATTACCTTTTTCTTCTTGATTTGTCCTTCTATCTTGATGGT
>APFE030203929.1:250202-298220 GCA_000404065.3 Pinus taeda
TCAAGGGCTAAATTTACCTTTTTTACCCTCTCCCTTAAAATAAGGTGGGCTATTTGAGGTGATTTGTAAAAATGTACTATGATACAAAATATTCGCTCACTAAAAATTTAAAACCCCTTCATTTCGCCAAAAGGCGAACATTCGCCCCTAAAATCACCCCTAATCAACACCACCTATTGGAATGGAAAGCATTGGACTATTCAATACATATTCCTCCATGGTTTGTTTGATATTATTTCACTTTCTAGAGCAATATATAGTTCCTCCATTTGTAACCATCACTTGACACTCTAGTGTTGGATATAGAAAGCAATTTAATTCCTTGGCTATCTTACAATAAATAAAATTATGGGTACTACCCAAATCAATCAACACTATTACCTTTTTATTCTTGATATGTCCTTCTATATTGAGAGTTTAAGGAGAGGTAATTACTACCAATGAGTTACAAGATATGGTTAGATTCATTTTTTCTTTCTATGGGGTTGGTTCCTGGTGTATATCCTCCTCTTTTGATGTTTCTTGTTCCTTTTCTTCCTCCTCTTCACAATCTATCTAGAATAATTTCTTCTCAGCACACTTATGACATTTAGTGTATTTTCTATCACAGCTATAACAAAAACCTTTTTCTCTATTTTCCTTCAATTGTTGTGGTGTCGAACTCATAAGTTGTGGAGGGCTATGAGAAGAAACACTTCCATATTTATAGTTGTGAGTGGTAGACTTCGTTGTTGCCATAATTTTTATTTCTACATTTCTTGCCACCCTTAATGCCTTCTCCAACAAATCAGGTTCCCGAAGGTGAACCTCATGTGGATGTTATCCTTCAAAATATCTATGGAGATATCAATCATAAACTCCTCTAGAATATTGGTTACCCTGATATTCAATTTTTTGAAGTCCTCAATGTGCTTCGCCATTGAACCCTTTTCTTTGATATTTATCAATTGGCTAAAGAATGTTTTTCTCTTGGTATCCTCATAATGTGCTACCATTTGATTCATAAAAATTGACCAAGTGACAAGTGGTTTATGAGAACAAAGCCATCGATACCATACAAACTGATTAGGTTCTAAATATAAAGTTGCACTGCATACCTTTTGTGTGTGTTGCACATCATGGAGATCAAAATATTTCTCCATTTGGAGTATCCATGTTATTGGATCCTTCCCATCAAAATTCCTCATATCAATTTTTGGAAAGTGTTGGTTCTTAAAACAAACATTGGAGTCTTTAAAATCATAATTCATATTCCTTTTTTCCTTATCATGGTTTTCCTAGATTACCTTGTCACCACTGGGAAGCCTTTCTTCTAGCAACTTTGCCAAACCTTCCTTCAACCCCTTTATCTCAAACATTCATCATTGCTTCCATGTATTCTTTTAAACCATCATTCAAAACTCCCATGTCCCTTTTTGTACCATCTATATTAACATTCATCATGGTTTCCAATTCATTTTTTGTTACTTTTAGTAGGAGCAAAATGTTCATGCCACTTTTTTTCCTCTTCTTCATGAGCCATAGAAGAGATTTTTGGTTGCTTTCTTGGTGTGTCCATATTTTTGTTTCTAGGCATTTTGGAATCAAACAATGATATCTATGCTTAATTATGCCCCTTGAATCACTTCAAACTAATTTTTCAAACAAACTTTATGCAAATAAAAAAAAAAAATATACACACCTTTTTTGATTGATTTTGGAGCTAGATATTGGAACTATTGTATTTATATAATTTCATCTCTCCAATAGATGAAATTCATTCCTGTGTTATTATTACAATTCTTCTTTCAAATGCCACAATTCATACCAAATTTAGATTCTTCAAGGTAAATGTATCCCCAATCTCCCACGATGGCATGATTATGGACAAATTTAGTAGAGTGATCTTGTAGGGAGTTTCATGTGTCACTATTTCGACCTTCGACACTGGAAATTATAAAAAAGAAACTATATTTTATGCAATTTTCATCAATTTTTATTAAATTCAAATCCGATGCTCAGACAAAGATTTATGATGATTTTCCCTAGGTCACCTCTTTGAGATTGATTTCTGGAGCCTGCAAAAACCCTAACTTCGTCGGACCATATCTATGAAAATATAGAGAAACAAGATCTAAAATTTTTACAAGAAGTTGATCCATATTTCGACTCCATGTGGTAAAAATTTCAGCTTCTAAACATTCATATAAAAAAATTTATAACGAAAATTCCAATACCACATGTTTGCAACAACGAAACTCTAGAATCCAAAGCTCTCACACCAAATGCTATGTAACGAAATCACAAAAGGGATAGATAAATGACTTCAAAATTAGCCTCTTCGAGGGGGAAAGCTCCTTTTAAACACATAAATGAAAATTTTTGAATGATAAAAATGGCAAGACATCCTTTCTATATACAGGAGTCTAAGGGGTTACAATATTCTGAAAGCCTACATAACAATCATAATGTAAGGGTACAACAATAACAATAGTGAGCTTCTATGGGGCACACTAATAACAATATGGGTACAAAAGTAACAGTAATGGGGATACACTAACAATAAAAATAAGGGGCTATAATATTATTATAGGGACCTAATAATTAATGTTTATAATATGTTAGTGGGTAATTTTAAGGATTTTTCATTTTTAAAAAGGCATAAATGGAATGTATTAACTTCTAATCTATGTGAGGAACATTTAAAGTCACAAGGAAATATTTTGAAGGATAGCTAGTTGTTTCAAATTTTTTGATCCATATGAGTAGGTTGAATGATGTAAGATAAGAAGGGCAAGATGAGATTGATTTCATAAGAATTGGTTGTTACTATCTTTATAGGAATAGGATTTTTTGAAGAGCTTGAGGACCTAGTTTGAAATGGTGCAAAAAGAGCTCCTATTAAGTTTGAAGAAGGAGGTGGGTGCATCCATTGAGGTTTGTGCCTTAATTAGGTTGAAGCCTATTTCAAGTTGGTGTTTTCATAACATCTAGGTTGGTGTCTCAATAATGTTGTAGCGTATTGCAAGTATGTGCTTACAAATTTTTTGGGTTGGTGCCTACAAATTTATTTTGGGGTGGGTGCCTCCAACAAGTTGGTACCTAAAAATGTATGTAATCACAACTAAAGAAGATAAAAATACTTCTTGGTTTTCTATCACAAGGATTTCCATGTACACACAGTGTTCTCTTATGATGATGTGATGATGTTATTTAATGATGCATTGTTGCATTTAGAATTTTGATTGGTTACTAAATTGTTCAAGTTGATAAAATTGGTGATGTTGTGTTAATTTTTATCTTTCCTAAATTTTGAAAATCCAAAAGAGATAAACAATATATTATAATATATGATATAAATATATTATACATAAATATATATAATAATATATTATATTATATATATATATATATATATATATATAATATATATATAATATATAAAATATATATATATATAATATATAGATTATAATATATATATATATATAGATATATATGTGGCAAGGTCAAGTTCTATTTTCTTTTGCAAGCCTAAGTTTTTAGGCTAAACAATACCGACTCTAGAATATAATTGAGTGGTTTGAAGAGCATTAATTTATTAAAGCTAAATGGTGCACAACTTTTGATTGGATAACAGTTATTTTCCATTGACGATCTATCTTATAATTTTATAGGTCAACATGATCATACGTTAAAATGGGAATGGATGTCGTACAATGGTTTATAAAAAAAATTGATCATCTCATCAATGATTATCATTGATTATGACACCCCTACTTGATTTTTCTAAAACACTATCGATGGGTGTCCTAAAGTTGTAAATGGATTTTTGAAACTACTCCTTCTAAATGGTACATGATGAATCATCTGCCAAGCGATCTGGACAAGCAAGCCAATTTCCATGTCATACTTCACCTCACCCTCCCATATCTCATCACCCTCCATGTCATCCTTCCATTCCTACACCAGCCATAAATGTCCATTTACCGCTCAGTACCAAATTGGTTAAAATAACCTTTCATTCATCCTTTCCATGTTGTACTCTTAGAGCTCGAGTCAACTAGCATCTAAAAAATCAACCAATAATTCCACCTTAGTATTCTATGGTACCTTATTTTCACAAGGTATCTCATAATCCTACATTCCACCACATATTTATCAAAATGATTAAATTGAAGAAAATTTCAAAATCAACCCAAAATCATGAGACTCCTAATCCTTCTCCCCAAGTACCTCAAATGGATATAGAAGCTGAAATTCATGACCTTTTTAGTCCTCTTTACCTTGTGGAGGTTCATTTTGATAGGTTTTCTTGTTTCCGTAATGAAAAAGAAATGTTTATAGTTGTACAATACAAAATATATCACATTATAACTTCCCCTGTTTATCGTTTTCGAATTTGTGTCTTGTATGGTGTCCTGATTTGTCCCACGTTGAAATGATATTGTTTCTTCCTGAGGGTAAAACGTTCATAAAGTCACATCTGACCTCATTCATAAGGTCTTTAAATTTTCCTACAATACAAAATCCCAAGAAATTTAATGATGCTTCATTGCTCTTAACCTTTAGTAAGATTTCAAAAGAAAATAAACAAGGTTTTTTCAGGTTAATTTTGCATCCAGATTGTCAAAATTATCTGTTAGAGATTACTTGCACTATCTCATTTTCTAAAAATGCACAAGAAGTTTTGTTTGTAATATTAGCATTTTTGGCTGAAGATGATACTCAAAATGTTATTAGACATGCCTTGGGGTTCTTGAGTCTAATGCTAAAATAGTCTTAGACATTCCATCATATATAACTGATTCAATTAACTTCCAATTCAAATTTTCCCACTTTATAGCTATTTTGGATACCCTTATATCCTAGCCTAATTGTTTTTGTAGTGCATTGACAAATTTGACTATTTGGGTTTAAGCATACTTGATTATGGTAAACAAAGGAGGTCAATGGTTGAAGGGACTAATTTTGTGAGGAGAGAACCAAATAATGTATGTTTTTCTTAGTTTTTGTCTACACTCATGGCTACTCTCTATACCATTTCAAACAATTCATAGCCATGAATAATTTTTTTACAGTAGAAATAATTATTACAGCTCAATAAAGATATCAGAGTTAGATATTGGTATCTATTTAGGGAATACATTAAGGTAAGGTTATATGGATTTGAGATGCAACCTTATCGCCTGATAATTTTTCTACCCATGAGGATATTTTCCTTGGAATTTATAAGATAAATTCTTTATGTGGATAAATTCCCCTTTGTTCCCAGGTGCAAAGGATACATTTTCAAATTCGAGAATACTGTGGGACCATTTATTGTAAATTTTAGATAGGCTCTTACCCAGGTTGAAGGGTAATATGTCCCTAATAGATTCTAGAGAAGTTATTTGGGATAATATTATCCTTGAATTTTGTGCTATATGGGAATTCATCCACATCATTGTGCAACAAAAGATTGGAATCAAAGGGTTTGAAATGGCCATTTATACATGTAAAGAACATATTAAGAAGGAGGTTCCAAATGCCAATAATATGATTAAGTTCATAAATGAAAATAAAACAACAAAGTTGATGGCATTAGACATTTGAGATAGAACTACATTAATCATATAGATTAATAAGGTAATTGAAAAGAATATTTCATATTCAAGCTGAAAAATTACTAAAGGAGGTTCAAATATCAATTAGGATATTTGATTCTAGATTTGATCAGAGAACCATAATGGGATTACCAAATTGGTGGAATCAACATGGAAATTTGCTTTCATGGGATCTGTATGAAAAATTCTAGTAGAAACTAAAAGAAAAGTGGACAACTGTCATGAGAATACTATAGTATTAAAACAAAGGACTATAGTAAATTACCTACAAAGATATTTTAATCTCTTATGGCAGATAAATACATTGTTTATTACCAAGCCCAATTTTACCAAAATGAAAAATTTGTAGGTTGCATATCCAAAAATGATCTTCTTCCCCCTCCTAGATTAAGTGATGTAGAAAAAGTGTGAAAGGTTGACTAGTCCTCCCCAAGTTCGAATTGTGGAACCAGGAGCTCCTTCTCAAACTCAAAGTTCCACTACTCATACTATTTTTTTGTAATGAGTGACTCCATTTTGTAATTTTTGAAAATAATTTTATTTTTAAAATAGTTAGAATAGTTATGGAAGTTTTTACACTTATTCCATAACTTTTTTGATTTAATCTTTAAAAAGACTTGAGAACCACAAAATGGCATTCCAAATTTTGAAAGACCAATTTTTTTCTAAAATATATCTAAGTAATGTGAAAGTGATTTTGGAATTGAATAGAGTTTATCACGTTGATTCTAGAATATTGATTGCTTATAGTATGTGTATTTTTGTTCGATGTGTTCAATTCTAGTATCTTTGTTTGAAGTATGTGTATGATTGCAGCTATTTTATTACTTTAAAAGAATATTTGTATCTGTTTTTCTTTAGAAATTGTAGATAATACCTGTAATCATTAAAAGAAACCTTAGTAAAGCACTCCACTACTTGATGACTATGTTTTCTTCTCATTCCAAACAAATGTTTTTTTCTAGGGTTTATTATATTGGATTATGTAATAACCCAATATATAAAATCATTTTTCTTTAATATCTTCTTGTTATTCTGCAACTTCAAAATAAATTGCGATCACTAATACAAGGCCAACTTGAGGATTTTTCACTCCTCCAAGATTAAATTTTCATTACACTTAAAGAGTTTGTCTCTGGGGACAATTTTATTTTATTTTATTATATTTGAGTAGATGTCCTAGGCATTGGTTCCCTTTCATCCAGGAATTGTCTCTAGGAAGAGAATAGGTCATTACACTAAATCAACCCCCCTCTCAGTGTAACTTTTATTGCATACCAGTGATGCCATGAATATCCAAGTAATGCACATGGAGCCATAATCATACCACAAAGAATTAGTTCATGCATAAAGAGCTAGGTAAAAACTTTTGCACCAAGCATACTAGTCATTCCATAAAGAGCCAGGTCATGCAAAGAGAGCCACTGCAAAAATGTTTTCACCAATTATACCACATTCATACCATGAAGAGGAATTTCACATAAAAAGAGACACTGCAATGAGATCCATACAAGTCATACGATGAAGAGGAAAGTCACGCACGAAGAGCCATTGTAATTATTTTTGGACCAATCATAATACTACACTGAAATCCATACCATTCCTACCACAAAGATCCAGGTCACACACAAATATCCACTATAAGAAAGGCCATATCAATCATACCATGAAGAGTCATGTCACATGCAAAGAGCTAGTGAAATTAGAACCATACCATTCATACAATGAAGAGCCATCACCAAACATGCCACCTAGAGAGCCACATCCAAAGTTATTGTTTCAATTATACCATTACAATGAGAGACAGATCACACACATAGAGAGCTAATTCTACATAGAGATAGTCTCAAATTGATGATATCCAAGACCACATTACCATGTTCAAACCACAAAGACATAATCCTTATTTCTTACTACATCTTGTTATAGATCCATTTGACCACATCACTCCCATCATCCAGATCAATGTTTTAGGGCTCATCAAACCCTAATTTCAGTTGCTACATGCCCTAAACAAGTCACCCTTTTGAATTCCTCCTTCCCAAATAGTTTCATGGCATCAAGACATCCTGAAATGACCTCTAGAGGGACCAGTGCAGGTAGGCCCATGTAAGGGTGTGTTTTAGAGTAGTTGAGTCCATTCGAGGGTGCTCTGCAGAGCACTTAGGCCAACTTTCACCTGTGTTGGGCGAGTTTGAGTGGAATTCACATAGGGTTTGGGGAATATTCTTATCTTTTGGAGTTTTCTAGAAGGTTCCCTCACTTATCAACTCCTATGAGCTCGAAAATGGATGAGGAATGAGTTAAGATGCATCCTATCCTCTCATACCTCCCTCCATGGAACTAACTCTAAGTATCGAAGGCCATTCAATACCACCATTTATGACAGAACCTCCTTCATCTCCATATAAATTGACCACTCATCTAAGTGATCAAGGGTTGGAATATGTTGAATTGTAAGGAGATAATGTTACTATGAGAATTGGTTTTGAAGCAAGTATTGTAATGCTATAAATTTGTCATGCTTTTGATGTGATGTGGATGGGATCCAAGTTGGAGGAACAAATTTGAATCAGACACAATGGTTGTAATTCCTTCTTCTATTCAATAAAGTATTTGAACCTTTCTCCCATATATTTGTATTATCATATGATTCTTATATGTGTGTAATGTATCTATTTCCATTTACTTGTATTTAATAGATCTTTTTCTTTGATCAGTTATTTGTCTTTTGTTTGTGATTATAGGTACTTCTCAAGCATGTTAAGTACGGGAAGGAGTGATAGGATTGATAAAAACGAGACAAGAGGAAAGTGGAACTACAAGTAGGTCTTCTCACCTTCTTTGTCTTGTCTATTGCTTATAGGAAAAGGCTAAAATGCTTTAAACTGTTGTTCTAGATATGGTACTTATCTAGGGAATTAGTATTTATCCATAGATACCAAATTCTCCAAAACAAACTGGTGACTCCACTGGGTAAGATCATCTTTCGTAGTAGCTTATCCACCTCCTAGGACATTCTTGCAGACCCTACTTGTGTTCATTGATTGTATTTCAGCTCTTTCACATTGAATTTTGGTCAAAACTATGTTAAATTTCCTTTTGAAATGGCTCACTATCACGAGCGCAAGCTTGTGAGGGACACAGTGCGCTGCAAAGCACCCTTGTCTTAGGTACAATGCTATGAAGTGCACTATCTCCCATTTAGGGCTGCGTTGATCCTCGTAGGGTAAGTTTCCTCCTTTGGAATGAGTTTTTGCAAAAAAAAAATCTATTTGTTTGATTGTTGATTGATCAATGAATGTCATGTCAGAGAACTAGTTTCTATCTCCTTTTCTAGCCCTACTTTCATTTAATTGATTAATGTTTCTTAAATGTTTTCTTTGTCATTATCGACCCATAGTCAAAGTTAGAATATAGTTGATTAATATTTGTTTGAAAGAAAGTGTCGTAAAAGTCTTCTCTTCCTTCGAAATAGAACTGTCGTAAAGTCTTCGTTCTTGTTAAAGATTGATTGATTGTATGTGCATAACTTTCCTTTTTGTTCACATTCACATCAAGGAAGTCGAAAAGAAATACATGCATGTTGTCTTGAAAATGTTTGTGTCTGTTCATAGGAATAGTTTAGGGAAATTGCATTAGATTGTGCTCTTTGCTCTTTGATCGAAAGAAATATGAATGCACTATCCCTAGTAGCTAGGATCTTCATTTTTAAATTGAATGGAAAGAATGTTTATAATAATAGTTTCATTCCTAGGAATTTCAGAATACATCATGTGGTGAACTTGAAACGCAAATTCCTAAGAAAGATCAACATAAAATTAACATCAATTTACCTAATGGAGCATTGTCATTAACGAAAAACATTTAGTGGTTCTAGGCTAGAGACATGTTTCAGCGTTGTAAAACAAAGTAACTGTCACTAACTTGTCTTCAATACATCCCAAGTGTGATACCTCATGCACGTATGTGAGTATATCGTAGCTCATCCATGTACCTTCGGGTATATAAGGCGGTGTTATAGTACATAAAGTATATGGGAATGCTGTCACTGTGAAATTTTACATTAGACAACACTTATACAGACTGGGCCTCCACATACCTTCGAGTATATATGAGAGGACAATATTAGGTTGATATCCATCCTTAGGTAACAGAGTCAGTCACCTTGTACACTGTGATACACCAAACACAACATTCAGGGAGATTGCCTGCCCATACTTCTTGGTACGCTTGGTAAAACTTTTTCCTAGCTTACCCCCTTTTTTTTTTTTATAATAAAATTAATCAGCAATCATGGAGGAACATCAACCCTTACCCCATCATTCAATGAGAACAGCGAATAAAGTGCCTTTGCCACCAGAAGCTAAACCTATTCGATCAAAGAAGGATCGCTTAACTGAGTCAAGTACATCAAGAACTCCTGGTTTTTCATAAGAATTACCAGAATCATCCATTTCGATGAGTACTGAGACTCCAGTTACTCCAACAATTTTTGGTACATCTATTTCTGAAGAAGAAGTTTCACAATTACTTGAGGACATTTTCACTGATCCTAGTGAAACAATAACTGAAGTTGTTCAACAACAAGTTGATCCTCAACTTGAAGTTGCTCAATAAGAAATTAATTCTGAACATGAATCAGTTCAACCAGAAGTTAATCCAGAACCTATCACAGTTCAAACATAAGTTACTTCTAAACTTGAAGCTGTTCAGGAACCTCTTTTTGAAATTGTTGTTCTTTTACCGAAACATCTGGACTTTGAATTTGAACATTCATAAGTTGTTACTTCATCAGAATATGATCAACTGGTTAACCCTTAGACATCAGTAACTACTGAAACTTCCACTTTATCAACACCAGAAGTCTATTACGGACCAGACGGTGAAGTTCTTCCACCTGGTTTAATTGCTGCCGAGGAAGAATTGGAAGAAGATACCACACCTAGAAACCCATTCCATTTTGGAACCAGGCTTAATTTTTATCCTTATACTCCTCATTTTAAGGCTTCGTTTGATCACACTTCTTTTCAAGTACCCGCCGATTCTTTAGGACAACTTTTGGGTCAATTAACTATGGTTGAAAAACTGTCAAGATCCCACACTATATCATCTGATGCAACTGCTGTGTAATCTTCTATCATAACCTCTTCGATGTTTTCTACTACACTTGAGTCGCACCTATATGGTGAATCCTCTGAGCCGTTTGGTTACCAATCTTTAACTAGAACCCACTCAGGGGTTGCTTCTACACCATGGTCGTCACTGATGTCCTCAACCAAAATTCTACCTGGTTTTTGTTTAATAGGAACTCAATAGTTTGACCTTGCATATCAATATAAAATTGGGCAATCTAGTCAACAACGACCCATGTATCCATTACATATAGGATTGCTGCCATATGGAGAGAAATATGTGTATTCACCTTATCCTCCATATCCTGGAGGACCATCATATGGTAATATCCCGCAGTATTCAGGGAAACCTAAAATTTGAGTTTGTTAATGGAAACCAGCAATGCCAGTTCAACCAAGGCTTGTGTATTCAACACAACCAATGCAAATTGTGTTATTTATTCTACTACACCTGTTGTTACCACTGTACCGCAGTCACAAGTTCAAACAGTTGTATCTCAACCTATACAAACTGGTCCTTCTACCTCGCAACCACAACTTTCGGGTGAATAAGTTCAAGTTTCTCAAACTGTTATACAACAACCGCTTGTGTCTAGGATCCAACAAGCTCAGGTTAGTATACCTTTATCCAGAGTGACTCAGGCGGACACTGGAATAGTTTATTGACAACTTGCCCAACCTTTCATTGTTGGGAAACAATAACCGTTAAATCAACAATAATCATACCAACAACAACAACAATTGATTCAACAACTGTTTCAGCCCCAATTTCAATAGCCTCAATTCCAGCAATTCCAACCCCAATTTTGGACCTGCCCAACAGGCTCAACCTAGGTTTGGAGTATATCAAGCTTACCAAGGTCCTGGTCAACAAGTCTTTGTTGGTTATGGACAACCACAAATTCAACTTGGTTATCAACAATCACCTTATGCCATATTTTTTCAACAACCACCTTATCAAGGTTACCAAATGCAGATGCCCTATGTTGGTATGCAAAGACCTATTTCTCAAGCAATTCCTTCATATCCTGGGTATGCTCAACCTGACTTGAAACAATAGTTTCCATTTGTAGAAACTCTAGAACTACCAGATTTAAACCAAGTCACTAATGATCTAATCTTATATTGCACCTTCATGGTTGGTAATTCCACATAAGTTACCTTTTAACATTTCGAAATTCAATGGAAATCCTAGAAAAGACCCATCAAATCATGTCATGACCTTTCATTTGTGGTGTTCATCAAACTCCTAAAATGATGACACTGTTAGACTTCATTTTTTCCAAAGGATGCTTACTAGTCCGGTTGCAAAGTGGTACATTGAGTTACCACGAGCTTATTTCGACAACTTTACAACTTTAGCCACCACATTTTTGACCCACTTCCAGTTACCTATGAGATACGAGACTCGAACAGAACTCCTAACCAACTTTAAATAGACTACTGCTACTCATATATCAGATCATATTCATGAGTGGCAGCGTCGTTGTTGAATTGTTAAAACATATGTTCCTGATCAACTTTTGTCTAAGTGGTTCATAAAATCCTTGTTGCCATCAATCATCAAGGATGTGGTGAAAGGTGGAGTTGTCGCAGAAGAGAAAGTAATTGCTCATGCCTAATATTTGGATTTTATTTATACATAATCCGACACGCTCTACGACAATATTCCTAATGCACCCTGACTAAATTTCACTATTCCTCCTCTTCCAAAAATGAGTAAGGACTCCCATGCTAATGATGGTGTGATTGGTTCTTTGAGCACGCAAATGGCAGGAAGACCATTTGGTCAAACTTTTGCCATTACTAATCAAACTACTAATGCCCCAGAAAACACTCTTGCTTCCGAAGTCAATGCCATGTCGCCTAACAAAGCAAAAAATCAAAAGAAACTAGGAAGCAATAAAAAGGGGAAAGACAAGAAGAAGGAAGATAATTCCCCTCAAGGGAAATCATCTAATTCCTCTACTCTGGCAAGGAAACCTCATTATCCATGTCTAGTATTTAATGACGAGCATTTTACAATAGATTGTCAACACCACTCAGAAGCCTCTAAACTTCTAAAGACTTCTAACAAATTTGCAGTGTTGACTAATCCGTTTCCAAACCCAGAGATACATTTGATTGCAACAGACCATGCTTCCATATCCCAAGTACTTATGTTATCCATCACAAAGCCACAAAAAGAATTTTTGGTGTCAACAAGAAATAAAGATTATGGAAATCCACCATCATCATCGAATCATTAGGCCACTGATCAACCTAATCCTTCGACTTCAACTTCATCAGAAAATATTCCTTCACCTATTGTGCTAGAATTGACAATAAAACCACTAGAGGGAGTTGTGCATAAATCTACATTTAACCATTGGGCTTGAGCAGCTTAGAACTATAACATAGTGGATGATATTGCTCAATCACCTTATACTATGTCGACACTCGAGGTGGTACAAAATTGTCCCTCCTAGAAGCAGGCTTTACTATCAGCAATTGGTGGAATAGACCCTACGAATTCCAATCTTGTGGTTTTTAGCCATACTGGATATACACTATAGTTACTGGCGCAATTAGTTTTCCTAATACAAGTAAAAGATCTCAATAATAATGTTCACCGAACTATTATTGACGACGGGGAATCTACTTGCATTATGTCAATGAGCTACTGGAAAACACTTCGTTCATCGCAATTGTCATGATCACCAACCATGTTAAAAGCTTTTGACAGATGAACATATACTCCTTGTGGGGTTTTGAGTAACTTGCAAATCGAACTAGGGAGAAAAACAATTATTGTTGAGGTTGAGGTAGTTGACGGACCCCTCGACTACAACATTTTACTGGGAAGGCCATGGTTATATGCTATGGCTACTATGGTTTCCACATACTTTCTTACTATTGCATTCCCTCATAAGGGCGGAATCACAGTTATTGATCACCTTGCCTTCTTTGCCTCTAGTTCTCATGCTACAGGAAGAATTCTATTGGTACACAAACCCCCACTGTCACTTCAAAGTGATGGTGTAGGTATCTTTAAAGATCATTCCATAATGGCTACTTTTACACTACTTTCACAATATGATTTGGCATAAGTGGCAAGAGTAGAGGCTTGCAACATGATTTCCTCCACCTCATCTGGTTTGAGGATTACCAACAATTCTGAAGTTGATAGTATTATTGAGGTTACACTGCTAAGCTCCATTGAGCTTGCATAGCAATCAATTTTTCTGGATTGTGTGGCAAACCCAATTCCACTTTCACCAATTGTATGGGTAGACCATTTGTTAGAATATGGTACTTCTTTGGATCCATTTTCATGTATACATTCTACAGATGAAGGAATCATCCAATCAATGATGATAGGAGAAGAACCTTGAGAAGATTATCATCATCATTCCCATATTCCAGATGAAATCGAAGATTATACAAATGAAATAAACCACCCTTTAGTGGTTGATTTCCTTTCAAATTTTGTTTTCATAGACACAACAGACTCTGAGTGAAATCTGTCAAATATTGAAGAAATGGTTTCTATTAATATTTAGACCAAGCCTAATGTTGTAGAAAACATTCATGTTGGAAAATCTTGTTCTCCATTAGAACTTGAGAGTTATCGTGCTCTCTTTCATGAATTTAGAGATATATTTGCATGGTGATATGAGGAGATGCAACGAATTGACTCTAGTATTGTTGAACATGAAATCAAAATGTACCCTGATGTCAAACCAGTACGACAATGGCTTCGACCTATTCATCCAAAGGAAGTCATTGCCATTAAAGCAAAAGTTGAAAATATTTTGCATGCTTGTTTCATTTACCCTCTACCTCTTATTGTCTAGGTTTCCAACATTGTTCCTGTCATGAATAAACAAGGGACAATTCGAGTGTGTTTTGATTATAGGGATGTAAATAAGGCATGTCCAAAGGACAATTATCCTACTCCTTTTATCAACGAGATTATTGATGAATGTGCTGGATGCGAAATATTCTCATTTATGAATGGTTTTTATAGCTACAGTCAAATCAATATCCTCCCACAGGACCAATCTAGAACTTCTTTTATTTGTCCATGGGGCACATTCGCGTATAGGAAACTCCGATTCAATTTGAAGAATGCAGGGGCTACATTTCAGAAGGTAATGAACTATGTCTTCTATGAAATCAAGCACATTGTTCAACCTCAGCTTGATGATTTACCTGCTCATTCACGAAAGCAAACTGATCACTCACAACATTTGAGAGCAATATTTTTATGGTACCGACACTACAAGATACGACTCAATCCACACAACTGTGTGTTTTGTGTTGGTTCTAGTCGATTTCTTGGATTTGTAGTTTCTAAATATGGAATTCGATTCGATCCATTAAAGGTTTAGGCAATTCTTGACTTGCCTTGACCTTCAAATATTTTATAGTTATAGAGACTCCAGGGAAGGATAATTTTCTGAGGAGGTTCATTCCCAATTATGCTGAGATGGCTAAAGGTTTTACACGTCTTTTGAAAAAGGGGATACCCTTCCATTGGGATCAGGTTGCACAAGCTTCCTTTGATGCTCTTAAAGGTACCTTGATTAGAGCATCATTAATGTATTCTCCAAATTATCAAAACAACTATTACCTATATCTCGTCGTTGCAGATACAACCATTGGCATGGATTTAGTCCAAAAGGAAAATGGGTTTGAACATCTGATTTATTATATGAGTCTCAATCTCAATGATGCAAAAAGTAAGTACTCTTATGTCGAGAAACTAGCTTTAGTAGTTGTGCAAGTTGTTCAGAGGTTTTGCCTTTACATCCTACTCTAGAAGACCACTGTCATTTCAAATTGCAACCCTATGACATACATTTTGTCACATCAATTTCTGGGGGGAAATACTCAAAATTGATAGTTATTTTGTAGGAGTTTGATCTAGAATTCATAAGTTCAAATCAAAGAAATCTCTCATTTTTATTGAGCTACTTTGTGACCTTCACTTGAACTCCATTGATTCAACATCTGAACCCTCGATTTTGGATGAGTCTCTATTTCTAATATCATCATATGACCCGTGGTATGGAGATATATTGATCTATCTCTAAATCGAAACTTTCCAACCTGATACCTCTCGCTTGCAACAATGATGTAGTTGATACCAAGCCAAATATTATCTAATCATTGGTGACACTCTTTACCATTGCGGTATCGATACGATTTTACGAAGGTGCCTCACACTTACCATTCAGGTGATTGTGGTGGACACTTATCTTGATATGCTATTGCACAGAGAATTCTCCATGCCAGTTACTTCTGGCCAACTATATTAAAAGATTATATTACTGTCGTTAGGAGTTGTCATGCATACCAGATATATGACCGAATGATCCAGGTGGATCTTCAGACACAATGGCATGGTAAAGCTCAAAATTCAAAGTGGTAGAAAAGTAAGTATCTTGACATCAAATTGAAGTGCTCGTAACCCTGATTCCAATAGTGTGAACAACACTCCAATCCGAGTCCGGATAATGAAGTTATGGTAGAAAGAAGATTACCTTGTTCCTTTGGAAAATGAGGCTTTTTCCCTAAAAATGGGTTTTTAGCCTTAAAAGGGAAAATTGCATTAGAAGAAGTGCAAGGGCAGACTTAATGCAAGTCCTTTAAAAACCCCGATCAATGATCACCAATATATCGGGTCGGAGGAAGGTAGGCTATCGACGATATCGGGGACATAAGACATGCGATGGAGTGATCGCCATCGATGGATCGGGTCAGCGAAACACAAGGCATAAGACTAGGACCTCTAGGCCACTGCGATTGTGATATGTCAATCAGCGATGCATGATCTCCACCATCAGATCAGAAAACAGATCAATGACTAGCATTAAATCGGCGGTCAAGAGATCAATGATCCCAGATACCAAGGGGCGATGCGATAGCGATATGCGATGCAATCTGGACCGTTCGATCAAGGAACAGATCAATGGTCCAGATCTAATCGATGATCGGCAGTTCAGCTAATTGGCAAATTGGTGGATCGACATATCAGCAATCAACGATCCCCTGATATATAGGGCCATTGACATCAGCAATAGCAATTTGTGATAAAGGGCCAAACTTGATGGTTTTATAAGCCTGATTTGATAAAATTTGAAGTTTGGGGTTTTTGTTTTTATTGTTTCCACATGCATTTGTGTATAAACAGAAAAGGCCTATTTTCAGGGTTTGTTGCACCTACTGATCCATTCAATAGAATGCCTTCTATTCTAAACAATAGACATTGATTTTTAAGTGTCATTGTGTTATAAAACCCGAGGAGCATGGAAAAGTATGGGGAAAGGATTTTTTTGGCATGCATTTCAGGGTAGAAGCAATGCAGGAGGGGCGAAAAGGGCTTTTTGTTTGAATTGGACAAATATTATATGATTTAAGCCCATCTCGACGCCATGGACGTAGAGGTGCTATCCGTTTCTCCATCTATAGTCTCCATTTCCTAGCCATTTTCCAGAAGGGATGTATAAGACTCCTTTTATGTAACTGATGATGGTATTCTCTTATTTTCATGCCATTTAATGAATGAAGGCTTCCCCATTGATTGAGCAGGGCCTAGAGACATAGCCCAAGTTGGATGAACTCTGTTATCAAGTATTGTTGTCTTCTTTTCTTGCCTTATGTGTTTCTTCTTCTTCTTTCATGTGCACATTAAATATCTGTGGTTAAGCTGCAATTTTCCCATGTGATTCTTTTAGTACATCTATAAGGAAAAGATTCTTGGATCAAGTGGTATTAGAGTAGGTCTTTTTAGATGTGAATTGCATGTTTGTATGCTAACAAGAAACAGGGTCTGAAGAGGCGAAGGGGAACTAGAGCCTTCCGATTTCGAAGTAGGGCATGCACATTGAAGGAGAGACAAGGTAGAAGATGAGGCTTGTCTTGAAGAGGAAGTAAACTTCCATAGGACCTTCTATAGAATGGTAGATCGTGTTGAGAAGCTGTTCTTAGGACTTGAGAAACTTGAAACTACAAAGAAAACAACTCCAGAAGGACAAGGTTTGGTACATGGAGATGATGGAGGAGATCCACCTCCTTCTCCCTCCACGAGTGAAAGTTCTTCTTCCTCTCACCACCTTAATAATAGAAATCTCAGGGATGCATCTAATAAACCCTTATTTAAGTTAGATATTCCCATGTTTAATGGTGAAAGTAACGTAGAGAAGCTTAATAATTGGATTAGGCATATTGAGATCTACTACAGGAATCAACAGATCATGGAGGATGAGGCAAAGATTCAATTGGCCTCTCCACGGATGAGCAGCACTGCTCTCATCTGTTGGGAGAGTAGGTTGCAAAGTAGTAAGAATGTGGGTAACCTTATTTCCTCATGGCTTAATTTCATTTCTGTGTTAAAGGAACAATTTTATCCATTGGGTTACAAGCAGAAAGCATTAATGAATTGGTAGTATTTAAGGCAAGGAAAAGGTCAGGATGTCCAAAGTTTTACAGAGGAGATTAGAAAGCAAGAACTTAATTTGGGTATTGCACTTGATACACCTAAAGTAGTAACTAAGTACATTGGATTGCTACATAGTTACATTAGGCATTCGTTATTGTTGTTTGAACCAACCACTATTGACTCAGCCAGTGTAAAGGAAATCCATCTGTAGAATAAGGGAACACATGGACAAGATGACCACTCAAAGAGAACCATTGATCTAAAATCACACGTAAATGACCTAAGAGAATTAATGAAGGTATTACAGACTCATGTGCTGGGGTGTGCCTATGTTATTTTATGCAACGGATCGATAAGATTGCGTAATACACAGACACTGAAACAGTGAGAGAACACAGTAACCAAACACATAAAACACAACAAGCTTAATAAAGAGTTCACCCAATCCTCCTGGGCTATGTCTCCTGGTCCAGCCTTCAGTGGTGGCCATTATATTGTGTCTTAAAAGAAAACCTTTTACAATGATGAGTTCAATTTGAGTCTCACTTAACAGATGATGATTAGTAAGATTGTACTTGGATCCCCCAAGTCTCTAAAGTACACAGACTCCCCTTACTAAATCTCAACCTCAACTGGTCTTAGTGGTATGAGTCCAATTTGGTACTCAATACTTGACAGGTATACACAAAAGAGCTGCATGAACCTCTCAAGCCTTCTCTAGAGTTCACAGACTCTCAAACTTTCTCTGTCTTTGTCTGCTCGATGTTGTCTTCGCTCTGCAGGTCAACTCGGCTTCTTTGTTCTCTGCAATTTTCTTCTCACTCTTTCTATTTATTACAAGGTATCAAAATACACATTTTGCTGAACCTATCCACAACAACATATAAATAGTCATGACCTTTCCTAGATTTAGGTTGTCCTCCAACAAAGTCCATGGAAACACTTTGCCAAGGATGAGAAGGAACTGGTAGTGGAGTGTACAAGCCTAGTTTTCTATTGTTGGGCTTGCTTTTAGTACACATGGTACACCCTCTTACATATCTAGAAATTTTCTCATTCATTTTTGGCCAGTAACAAAATCTTTGCAACTATGCAACTGTTTTACTTACCATGAAGTGACCTTATATTAGAGAAGTGTGTGCTTCTCAAATTATGTTTACTCTTTCAGTTTGTGGAATGCATAGCTTCCCACAATGATACAAGAGTTGGTCCTTGATATGATAATCCATTTCTTCTACTCATTTTCCTTGACTCAAAGTTGCATATACATCTTTAAAATCTATATCTTGAGCATATTGTTCAATGTAGCTCTCATGCAATATTGAATTATGCTTAAGTATAGTAGATGCATTTATAATTGGTCTAGATAACATATCTGCAACTTTATTGTGTATGCCCTTCTTATATCTGATGACTAAATGAAACTATTGTAGAAAATCCATCCATCTATAGTGTCTTGATTGCTCCAACTTAGTTTGGGAGTGTAGATATTGAAGTGGTTGATGATTAGTATGTATAACTGTCTCTTTCCCCATTAGGTAATGTTTCTCGTTTTTCACACTCTGTACTAATGCATACAATTCTTTATCATATGTGGGATAGTTAACTACGACAGAATTAAATGTCTCAGAATGCTAACATATGGGTTTACTGTGCTGTATCAACACTTCTCCCATGGCATAGTCACTGGCATCCGTTTGGATCTCAAATGGACTTTGAAGATCAGGTAGTGCTAGTACTGGTGCTATACTAATATTTTCTTTCAAGGTGTCGAAGGCTTTCTATTGTTTGCCTCCCCACTGAAACAACTTGTTCAGTCTTGTTAAAGCATGTAAGGGAGCTGCAATTAAGGAAAAGTTAGAAATGAACTTTCTCCAATATTGTGCTGCTCCTAAGAAGCTTCTAACTTCTGTAGCAGATTTGGGTTTAGGCTAGTTTACAATGAATGCAACCTTAGAGGTCACCACCCCCTACTATATGTCCCAAATAATTCAAAGATTTTTTTCCAAATTCACATTTTGAGAGTTTCACATAAAGAGTTTCTCTTTTCAAAACATCTAGGGTCTGCTTAACATGCTTTAAATGTTCTTCCCATGTTTTGCTAAATGTAAGAATGTCATCAAGATATACAATAACAAAATCATCAAGAAAAGGTTTGAGTAGATCATTCATTACTCTCATGAAAGTAGCAGGAGCATTAGTTAAGCCAAAAGGCATAACCAACACTCATACAATCTCTGCTTTGTTTTGAAAGAAGTCTTCCATGCATCTTGCTCTGCAACTCTAACCTGATGATATCCACTATGCAAGTCTAACTTGGAAAAATAGACAACTTCTTTCAATTGATATAATAGATCATTTATATGAGGAAGGGGATAATGATTTTTGATCGTTATCTTATTCAGTGCTTAGTAATCAATGCACATTTTCCATGAGCCATCTTTCCTTTTTACAAGAACAATTGGAGACCCACATGGTGATGTGATAGGTCTGGTGAACCCCTTCTTGAGCAACTCCTACACCTGCTTCTTGATTTCTGCATTCTCTAAAGCAGACAACATTTTATACCTGTGACTACAATGGTTGTTTCATCTCCTAAGTCTAACCTCAAATCTTTCTGAATAGCTACAGTAGTCTTCTTTTTCTTGCCCTCTAACTTCTTAGGCTTCAGCTCCGAATGTAGAATCCACCAGTGCTCATTATCATGCCCATCCTTCTTAAAGTGAGTGCATGAAGACTTGCTTTTCGGTACAATGTTTGTCTTCCTCTCTTTCCATTTCTATTTTCTTTTCTCCTTATTTTTATTTCCAGTGGGTTGGGGTGATCCCCCAACTTCTGGGCTCCCATTCTTACCTCTAGCTTCTAGATGTGTAGCCTAAACATACACCTCATCTATACTAGTGGGATTAAACATGGGGATAGTGTTCCTCATGTAGCTGTGTAGAGCACCTATGTATTTCAACAGAGTCTCGGGTGAGTCTAGTGAAATTCTTAAAATCAAAGCTCTTTTCCTAAATTCTTGGGTGTAACCTTGTACACTTTTCCCTTTCAATTGGGAAAGTGTTTTCTTGCTCATCACGGCTTGCTGCATGTAAGCTAGTGGATAGAACTTCATTTTGATTTCAGAAACAAATTCACTCCATATAGAAAGAATCTGACCATGCTTCTTCATGTCAACTTGTGTTCGGCCTTCCCACCATACCAAGGCAGTTCCTCCAAGGTGTAGGTTGGCCATCTGAATCTTACTTTTGTCTTAGTCAATTCTTTTCACTTTGCAATAAACATCAATCTGTCTAATCTAATTATCCAACTTCTCTACATTCAAATCTCCATCATATATTGGTATGTCAAATTTAACATCTAATTTAATCAAAGATGTCTTCTTTTTACTTTCAGGGATATTAGGAGGCATGAGGAATTTTTCTTCTTTCCCTTTGCCTTTAGAGTTATCACGGAGGAGAGATTCTTCTACTCCATTGTCTTGTTTGGAGCTTGATGAATATTCATCTTTATGTTTCCTAAAGTCCCTACACATATCCTCCAACATTGACATCAGGGTCATGAAAATATCCATGAACTGGGAATCAGATTCCAAGGGATTTTTTTCTAACATTTTCTTCTTGGAATAGACTCTTCCAATTTCCTGGTTAGTTTCAACCAACTCTCCTTCTCCTAATTTAAGCTTTGATCTAGTTAGCATTCAGCAACAAAATCTAGCACAAGCTTGTCTAACCTTAACAACCTAGTCGCTCTGATACCACTGATCTAAAATCACCCGTAAATGACCTCAGAGAATTAATGAAGGTATTACAGACTCATGTGCTAGGGTGTGCCTATGTTATTTTATGCAATGGGTCGACAAGATTGAGAAATACACAGACACTGAAACAGTAAGAGAACACAGTAAGCAAACACATAAAACACAACAAGCTTATTAAGGTGTTCACCCAATCCTCCTAGGCTACGTCTCCTGGTCCAGTCTTCATTGGTAGCCTTTTTATTATGTTTTAAAAGCAGACTTTTTACAATGATGAGCTCAATTTGAGTCTCACTTAACAGATGATGATTAGTAGGATTGTACCTAGATCCCCCAAGTCTCTAGAGTACACAGACTCCCCTTACTGAATCTCGTCCTCAATTGGTCTCAGTGGTATGAGTCCAATTTGGTACTCAATACCTGAGAGGTATACACAGAAAAGCTACTTGAACCTCTGAAGCCTTCTCTAGAGTTCACAGACTCTCGGACTCTCTCTATCTCTGTCTTCTTGATGCTGCCTTCACTTTGCAACTCAGCTCGGCTTCTCTATTCTCTACAATTTTCTTCTCTCTCTTTTTGCCTCCTTCCTTTACTCTATGTTTGTTCATGGCTTAAAGTTCTCCCCGACTATTCGTTTCCAATTCCTGGCTCTCTAGATCTCCTAACTCTATCTGCCTGAATTCCTATGCTCTGCATCATCATCACTGTGTAATGCTTCATAGAGAGCTAGCCACCTGTTTTCTCACAAACTGAGTGTTAGTCCTCTTTGAACAGTCATTATTTCTGTTGCTCCAAGATTTCCTACAAAACTAATTCCTCTGCCAAATCATTCGTCATACCGGACCTCAAATCTCATATGACTCAGCCCATTTCCCCGTCGAATCCAGTCATCCATCAGATCATTTCTCGGCCATTGTTCTGGAGCCTCCAGATCCTATGGTCTTCGTCCATATCAGGCAGGTAAGTAGCATGACCTTTACCTGTCCGATGTGAGTGGTTTTCTCTCTCATCCACCAGACGCGTGTCACCTAGTGTATGGCATTGGGCGGGACTCAGTTGAACCTGCTTACCACTTGAATCCCTTCAAATATCCTGTTGGTTTTAGTGCGGGACCCACCTTATGACAGAATCAACGATTTCCATATGGTTTTATGCTTTCCTTGTGACCGAGTGCTTTGAGTTTTTCCTTCACTGAGGGGGACACCCTACAATACACAATTAGCACTTTAATGCTAATCACGTATCAAAAACTACCTTTGTTTATGGTTTTGACCTCCCATTTGTCAATTTGTGCCAACGTGTAGTTACCATGGGCCAACGCTCTACACGCTTTGACCAAGGGTCCTTGTTGCTCCATGATGACCACAAATTGCCATTGTTTATAGGTTGTTTCTAATAAGCTCAACATCCATAAGAATTTGAAAATTCGGCATGAGTTTTTATAAAGTTCAGGTAACTTTAAGAGAGTTTAAGGATCTAATTCGGATCAACCGCGGAATCTAAGAGAAGGGGAGAAAAGCCCTCTTGCACACATTGTGAGAAAGAGGGGCATGATGAAGAAAATTGCTAGAAGCTACACCCTGAACTAAGACCTGAGAGAAATGACAGAAAGGGGAAGCAGAAGGTCATCGCCACCATGTAGCAAATCCCAGATTCCGAGTCAGAAGAAGACAAGAAGATCATAAATATAGGATTTGCACGAGGTAGGCCCGTTGACTTGGGGTCTAAATCTAGCAATGAGATGAAATTTGCAGCATTTGAGATCATGACAGGAGGACCCATAGAGTTGCGGGCTGATTCCAGCAATGAATCAAGGATTTCCACTGACATAACACTCCTCGTAGTAGGACGCCAAGAACCCCAGGAGATCAACCACCACACCCAAGAATAGAATGTTGAGCTAAGGAGGCTTCTACAAGAGGCAAGGAAAGAAAACTAAACATTATTACACCAGTTGCAAGCCAAGGACACAGCCTTGGAAAAGCTGCAACATAACCATCTGGAGGTAAAAAGCAATGCTCCGATTTCATATGATTTTCATCATGATGAATATGCTGCCTTTGAAAAACATACTAGAGGGATTGGATCCAAACTAATGAAGTAAATGGGATATCAAGGAAAGGGCCTCAACATCAAATGCCAAGGCAGCATAAACCCCATCAAGGTCCAAGAATTTTCGTGCCATGCAGGACTCGAATACACCAAAAAGGAGCTGGGGAGAGCTCTAATATAGCCACTAACCAACCAACAACAGACAATGAAATTCCTTCCTCACAGTCCAGCAATAGCGAAGGCTCCATGAACACTTATCAAAGGAACACTAGGGGAAAGCACCCCAAGGCAACCCCGAAAGTCTGGAGGAGAAAGAATCATTGTAGTCATTGCAACCAAGAGGGGCACCAACAAACCTCATTTCCGATACAACACGCTCTAGAAACATTGCTAGAGGAGCTGAAAGGTGAACATTTTCAATAGATAAATCCACCCCATTCATGGTGGTCTGCTTTATTAAGTTAGTTTTTTCTAGGGTAGTAGCTTGTTATGGCCACCATTATAAATCATACGTTGCAATTAAATGTAAAAATCATGGTGTGTTTCCCATCACTTCAAAGATGCAACAATGATATTTTGGCCTTTCCTTATTAGTATTTGAGGCATTAATTACTTTTTATGTAATCCTTAGCTAGTGAGTGCGTGTTATGAACTCTTGGCAAGGAGGGGTTGTTGAGTCATGTGTGGTGTGCATGATTGCAAGAATGTAGCGATTTCACATGCAGGTGATTGAATGTGTGGATTGAGATAGCGTGGTAATGGTTTTGGGGTCCAAAATCTCTTTAGTGGGGTGGATTGATCCAGGTGGATCTTCAGATACAATGGAATGGAAAAGCTCAAAATTCAAAGTGGCAGAAAAGCAAGTATCTTGATATCAGATCAAAGTGCTCGTCACTCTGATTCCAATGGTGTGAATGACACTCCAATGCGAGTTCGGATGATGAAGTCATGGAAGAAATTAGATTGCCTTGTTCCTTTGGAAAATGAGGCTTTTTCCCTAAAAAATGGGTTTTTAGCCTTAAAATGGAAAATCGCATCGGAAGAAGTGCAAGGGTGGATTTAACGCAAGGCCTTTAAAAACCTCGATCAATGATCGCTGATATATCGAGCCAGAGAAAGGAAGGATATCGGTGTATTAGGGACTTTATACATGCGAGGGAGTGATCGACATCACTGGATCAGGTTAGTGAAACACAAGGCATAAGACCAGGACCTCTAGGCCATTGCGATTGCGATATGCCAATAAGTTACACATGATCTCCGCCATCGGATCAGAAAACAAATCAATGGCCAAGATTAAATCAGTGGTTGGGAGATTTACGATCCCAAATACGAAGGGGCAATGTGATACAAACATGCGATGCAATCTAGACTATCTGGTTAAGGAACAGATCAATGGTTTATATCTAATCAACATATCGATGATTAACAGATTGACGATAAGTAGATTGGTGTATCAACGATCGGTGATCAACGATCTCCCGATATACAGGGCCATTGACATTAGTGATAGTGATTTGTGATAAAGGGCTATACCTGATGGGTCTATAAGCCCAATTTGATAAAATTTGAAGTCTGGGGTTTTCATTTTTTAGTGTTTCCATGTGTATTTGTGTATAAACAAAAAAAGGCCTATTTTCAAGGTTTGTTGCACCTACCGATCCATTCGATAGAACAACTTCTATTCTAAACAAAAGACCCTAATTTTTAAGTGGCATTGTGTTATAAAACCTAAGGAGCATGGAAAAGTATGGGGGAAGGATTTTTTTGTCACGTAGTTCGAGGTAGAAGCAGTGCAAGAGGGGAAAAAAGGGCATTTGGTATGAATTGGACAAATCTTATATGCTTTCAGCCCATCTCAAAGCCATGGATGCAAAGGTGTTATCCATTTCTCCATCTAAAGTCTCCATTTCCTAACCATTTTCCAGAAGGGAGGTATAAGACTCCTTTTATGTAACTAATGATGATATTCTCTTCTTTTCATGCCATTTAATGAATGAAGGCCTGCCCATTGATTGAGCAGGACCTAGAGACGTAGCCCAAGTTGGACAACCTATGTTATCAAGTCTTATTGTCTTATTTTCATGCCTTATGTGTTTCTTCTTCTTCTCTCATGTGCACATTAAATCTCTGCGGTTAAGCTACAATTTTCCCATGTGATTCTTTTAGTACATCTATAAGCAAAGGATTCCTAGATCACCAAAAAACTAGATTACCACCTGCACCATTGCATCCAGTCATTGCTATTGGACCATTCGCCAAATGGGGCTTTAACTTCATGACATGTAACTGTACCTCAGTTGGGGGGCATGGGTATATTATAGTTGTCGTTGACTATTTTACCAAATGTCATGAGGTGATGCCAACATTAAACAACAGTGGTGAAACAACTGCTCTTTTCTTTTTTAACCATGAGGTTACTTAGTTTGGTGTACCACAAGTCATAGTTACATATCATGGGTCACATTTTTGCAATCACATGATGGCTTAGATGACTGCTAAGTTAGGATTGTCACATGATAGTTCTACCCCTTATTACCCACAAGAAAATGGACAAGTTGAGGCTATTGACAATGTCTTGAAGTGGATGTTGGAAAGAATGATAGGGGTTCATAAAAGAAATTGGAATTTAGTCATGTACTCTGCCTTGTGGGAATATCGAACCTCAGTGAGAAATGCAACTAGATTCACGCCTTTTCAGTTGGTGTATGGCTTGGCAGCAATATTACCGCTACAATGTGAAACTTCATTTCTCAAACTCGCGATTGACTTGTTACCTGACACTTCTGATGAAGAAGCACATTTCTTGGAATTAATCCATCTAGATGAAACCCTTCATGATGCCACATTGGCTAATGAAGTGCATAAGAAACGAATCAAGGTGCAATATGATAGAAATGTCAAGCCTCGTATCTTCTCATAAGGAGACCTGGTCTTGCTTTATGATCAGGAAGTTGATAAACTTTGATAAGCGAAATTTGAACCAATGTGGATGGGTCCTTATATTGTCAAGTGTGTTTTGGCAAAAGGTGCCTACGAGTTAGTAGATTATGATGGGATTCCATTGTCACAGCCCCGAAATGGGATGTACTTCAAACGTTACTATGCTTGATTAAGTATAGTAAAACTCACTATATATATGCTTTCATTACATGTGTGTGTGTCAGTGTGTGTATTTTAGAGTTTTTTATCTGGTTAGCAATCCGCTTTAAATTTGTTGCATATGTCAGAGTCTTCGAAACCATTTGTTTGTTATGACGATGGCGCTAGTTGTAGTAGGCAGAATCTATGTTCTGCAGCATGGATAATTCTCACTCCAAGTGGCGAGTTAGTGAGTTTTCAAGGGATTTGTATCGGTTGATCAATGAACAACATCACTGAGTATAGCGCAATGATCGAACTTCTCTCTGATGCCATTTCACTTGGCATTCGCCGAATCATCATTAGGTTTAACTCACAACTCATTGTACTACAACTAACAAACATTTATACTCTCCAAAATTCAACAATTCTTCACATGTTCCTTAGAGTTCATATTTTGGAAAGGTATTTTGAATACATTCAATATCAACATATTTCCAGAAAATTTAACAGATTAACTGATTCTCTAGAAAATTATGTGTTAAATAGGCATTTATGACACATGTAAAAGTAATATTTTCAATTCACATCATCAATTGAATAGGATTGCACATAACCATAGAATACTCTAAAAGTAAAATTGATAGGTGTTTTAAAAGTTTTTACAAAATTTGTGTCCAAGACACGTTTGGTCATCTGACCCAAAAAAAACACAAAATGCATGCAAAAACATCTTAAGTAGATCTAATGGTGCTCATGATAATAGGTCACAACCTATGCTATCATGTGCAAAAGCCTCATCCAGTGGCTTGGAACACCAATAGTGTGGTGATGCATCCTCATAAGTAACGCCTCGATCCGGACATGTGGAATACCAAGGGTTAATCCCTCTATGTGATTCTGCAACTCTGCCAAGGTCTCGGCCAAATCCAAGTCCTGGAGAACTTCTCTCCCAATGTTTCTCCATGCTATCCCACCTGCACCCTGTTGGTGTCCCACAGGTTGAACAATGCCCACATCTGTATGCATGAGAATGATTTTAGTTTAGTCTTGGAAACATTAAAAACACAAAAAACATGTAGAAACTTAAAAAATGGAAAAACAATTTGGTCAAACAATTTACCAATAGCAACCCATTATGCTCAAACTGGTAGAGTCAAATATGGATCTTTGTAGAAATTTATCCCTGAGTATGGATGCTCCTCAATTACAAGATGTTGTCGATCGAGCCAACTAAAGAATGCAGTGGAATAAATGATTGTTGACTGACCTGCATGTCGAGCCATCAATTCAACCCACCTCTGCATACATGTTTCTCTAGGACCAGCTACACCCAGTGATACATGTTGTGGTTGCATCAATGGGGTTCTCTCTAAGGTAAAAGTGATTAAGATCGAATCATAGTAGAAATTATTTGTCTTACCACTTTTTACCTTGGTTAGTTGTTCTTTCAGTGAGGAAAGAATGCCCTCACACCAGTTGAATACTTTTGGCTCTAGACACTCAAGTGCATACTGCATATATGATTTGTTAGTCAGATGTAGTTTCACATTTCCATCCAATTTTGGGATTGTGAAGAGGATCATTCTCAAAGGAAAATATCCTACATCTTTGATGTTTATTTTCCCATCCTTGCTAAGTTGTGTACCTATCCGACAAAACCGTCGAATATAATCTCTCACCGATTCACCTCCACGGGAAAATCCAGAAAGTGAGATGGGGGCACCTTGCCTCGACAATCAAGTAAGAATGTAAATATCATCAATGGTAATAGGAACCATCTTTTCCCTTATGTGAAAT
This sequence comes from Pinus taeda, assembly GCA_000404065.3. NCBI lineage: Eukaryota > Viridiplantae > Streptophyta > Pinopsida > Pinales > Pinaceae > Pinus > Pinus taeda. The sequence goes on from APFE030203929.1 coordinate 279,039, forward strand.
GTCTGATCTATCATATCCCATGCATGAAAAGGGAACTAGAATAGTTCTATTTGTTTCCATATTCTGGACAACTTGAAGTATTTGCGTAACCCACAGTTTTTGAGGGCCTCAGCTGTACCCAGATTATTTAGGGAAACCATGTCTTATTCTTCATGCTCTCTTTCTTTCCATGTAATCGACATTCTGATCTGATGAAAGCCTAAAATACAATCATAAGCTTAGTTAGGATCCCTTCCATGCAAAAAATAGGTCAAATTTGGGAGCAAACAGCTAAATCAAACTTGGGAAACTCACCCAATGCAGTGCAGGCACAGAGACAGTGCACTACAAAGCAGACAACCTTTTATCTTGGTGCTCTTCAGTGTAGTTTTTGATGTGAAAGACTACACTGATCCTAGGGCAAGAAAATGAAAACCCAGAGGCCAAAAAAAACCCTAAAACTTGTATGAAATGAAAAAGGAATGATATGAAAAGAAAGATATGGGGTAGATCTCCTACTTGGTCTAGACAGCACGAGAAATGGTCCACAGAATCTCTCACAATTAGCTGATGACGTTCGAGGTAAAAAAACTAGCCCAGAGAACAAAACTAATTGGTAAGTTCCAAATGGTAAAAATTTCATGGTAAAAACTTGTTTTATGTTTATTTCATGTTCATTAATCGAGTAAACATTAGTATTTTCCTATTTTTCTCCTATGAAATAGGTATTTTTAATCCATTTGGTGGTGTTTTGAGCAAGCTTTGCAATTGACTTACAAAATTCGATGTGCTCAATTGTAAATTGTACCTTTAACCAAGAGCATACTTTTATCTCTTTTTCAAGCTCTGTTAAAAATGAAAAAGGAACCCCCTTGGAGTCCTCTTTAAGCTCTTTTTAGACTTTCTAAAGATGAAAATATTACCAAGTTCGTGTCCTTTTCAGCTTGTTAACGGACTGGAAATGGCATCTACCCAATATAAGTTTAACCCCTTTCTGGGCTGAGATAGATTATTTATGAAAAAGGAATACGTTGACCGAACATGGTCAATAAGTTCTCTCTCGTATTGTTTTATGCTTTTTCGGGCTTGAGAGACAAATCAATGAAAAATAACTTGTTGAGTTTTCTTTTTTTACCTTTTCAAACTCTCTAAACATGAAAAGGACCAAGTTACCTTTGTCGTTAAACTCGTTAAAATATCAAATAGCAACAAAATTCTCCATCTAGACAAGGTAAAGTTTCACCTTCGCTAGACTTGCTAAAACATCAAATATCAATAGATTCATCTGAATTATACAACAAGCATATGTTATCCTCCTCAAGTTTGATAAAAATAAAAAGGTACTGGTCAGCAATGATTAGGGAAAATGGGAAAAAGGGGAAACCACTTTATGGTAGCAGGTCGTTGTTGAACATGACACTTTCACTCCATCACTCTGACTATTTAGGTTGGGTTGTTAGCTTGATGGTTATCATACCATTAGTATATCATACCATCCATCACATTGTTTTGGGTCAATGCTACCAATTCATTTCAGTGTCGTTGACATGTTCAAGAGAAGTCATCCAGTCAAAATTCATCCTTTGCAATACCATAAACCTTCATTTTCATGACTTCCATTCTTGAATATTTTGTCGTCAGTCGAATTCCGTCTCCAAAATATTTACACTCCTTTCATGTCATTGATGTGGGATACATCAAGGCCCTCCTGCAATGAGTTGCTTCTTGTTGACATCAACACATTATCCAAGAATTTGACTTAGAAATACCCTTATAGTACCTTTAGGCTTGCATACATGAATGGAAGGTTTCTCGCTTCTAGCAATAGGTTGACATCGATGGCCTTCAACCGAAAGAATTTCTATGGTTTTCGACATTAAAACATCTATTCACACCATGCAGAATGTACACTAGTACCTTGAGGATCATTATCATTATCGGTGATTTCTCTCACGTCTGTTAAAAACTTACATCATTGGCCGGTAATTAGATAGTGTCTTCTCATGTTTGACTTCAGATCACATATTCACATGGTTAGACTCATACATGAGTGAACGATTAAATAAGATAGAAGACCCCGAATCTAGTTTCATCCATCTAGGCTACAATTTCAGGAGTACTAAATCATATGTACAATGGCTTTACATTGATGGTCATTCCGATCATGGGTCTATATCTATAGACGATTGTCTATTTACATGTAAGAAAAGTTTATAAGATGAGAATGGGTATGCCTTCCCTCAATGATTCATGTGAAAACCAAAATATCATGATATATGTATTGTAATTGATGCATGTCACCTTCCACTTCGAAACCTCCTCATCACATCATAAAGCATTTCATGTGACATTTGCATTTTTTGACTTCATGCTTTAGGGGGCAGCTATTATAGATCCATTTGGGAACATCACTCCCATCATCCAGATCAACGTTTTAGGGATCATCAAACCCTAACATAAGTTTCTACATGCTCTAAACAAGTCACCCTTTTGAATGCCTCCTTCCCAGACAGTTTCATGACATCAAGACATCCTAAAATGACCTCTAGAGGGACCAACGTAGGTAGGCCCATGTAAGGGTGCACTGTAGAGTAGTTGAGTCCATGCGAGGGTGCTATAAAGAGAATTTAGGCCTCCTTTCACCTACGATGGATGAGTTTAAGTGAAATTCACATAGGGTTTGGAGAATATTCTTATCTTTTGGAGTCATCTAGAAGGTCCCCTCACTTATCAACTCCTATGAGCTCAAAAAAGGATGAGAAATGAGTTAAGATGTGTCTTATCCTCTCATCCCTTCCTCCATGGAACTAATTCTAAGTATGGAAGGCCATTTAATACCACCATTTTTAACAAAACCTCCTTCATCTCCCTATAAATTGACTACTCCTATAAGTGACCATGGGTCAGACTAAGTTGAATTGTAAGGAGATAATGTTGCTATGAGAATTGGCTTGGAAGCAAGTATTGTAATGCTACAAGTTTGTATGTTTTGATGTGATGTGGATGGGATTCAAGCTAGAGGAATGACTTTGAATCAAACACAATGGTTGTAATTCCTTATTCTATTCAATAAAGTATATGAACCTTTCTCCCATATGTTTGTATTGTCATATGATGCTTATATGTGTGAAATGTATCTAATTCCATTTACTTGTATTCAATAGATATTTTTATTTGATTGGTTCTTTGTCTTCTGTTTGTGTTTACAGGTACTTCTCAAGTGTGTTAAGTATGGGAAGGAGCAATATGATCGATACAAAGTAGAGAAGAGGAAAGTGGAACTACAATTAGGTATTCTCATCTTCTTTGTCTTATCTATTTCTTATAGGAAAAGGTTAAAATGCTTTAAACTTTTGTTCTAGATATGGCTACATATCTAGGGAATTAGTATTTATCCATAGATACCAGATTCTCCAAAACACATCCTCTTTCGAGATCTTCATCACCTCATGTCATATGCCCTTGTATATATACAAATGTGGGGGCCTAATGTTTGTGTGGTGTTGACTTCCAAAACCTTCATTGGACCAAAACATGTGACCCAATCCTAGGAGTCCATGGTCATTCTTATGCTAATGTCAGCATAGCATCACAATTGCCATGTGGCACTCTCTTCATTGTGCCACATGTCACTGAAATTTGACCCTATTATCCGACCAAAAAAGCCATTCAAACATGCCATGTGGTACCTTGCAGAGCTTCTACGTCATCACTTTTCTTCCACATCATCATCCTTAAACCACTATCATGCTGCCACATGTCACTATACTGCCATTTTCCAACTTGGATATGCCATCTATGCATCCATGTCAAATGGCTATGTCACAATCACTTACATAGGGGTGTCCATGTGGCATCCAATTGCAAGGTCCACTTGAAGCTTTCCACATGTCATTCTACTACCATTTGTCCAATTTTGGCATGGTGTTGACTTCCAAAACATTCATGGGACCAAAACATGTGACTCGATCCTAGGGGTCCATGGTCATTCTTATGCTAATGTCAGCATGGTGTCACAACTTCCATGTGGCACTCTCTTAGTGGTTCCATGTGTCACTGAAATTCGACCCTATTATCCAACCAAAAACACCATTCCAGCATGCCATGTGTTACCTTGTATAACTTCCACACCATATTTTTTCTTCCACACTATTATTTTCACATCATCATCCTTAAACTAGTATCGGGCTACCACATGTCACTATATAGGCATTTTCCAACTCGGATCTACCATCTATTCATTTATGTCAAATGGCCATGTCAAAATCACTTACGTAGGGGTGTACATGTAACATCTAATTATAGGGTCCACTTGACGCTTACCACATGTCATTGTACTACCATTTGTCCAATATGGATCTACCACCTATGTAACCACGTCAGATGGCGATTAACTGTGTTCGAGGGTCCATGAAAACTCTAGGTATGACTTCTAGCTAACACCTGCCACACATCACACACATTGGTTTGACGTGGGGATATGGCCTTCGTTAACCTTCCGATAGGTTAATACTTCATCCATCATTCATGAAATTTTCAATTGTCATATCCACAATAAGATGCTCAAGATTTAATTTGGTTAATTGCTGTGCAAGTTCACATGCAATCTACCATTGATGGCTCTCAAATTCATGTATCAAATTGGAATATTCACAAGAGTTAACAATTTCGGTGTTTTTAATAAAAAAATTTGTGTTTTTCCTCTTTTTCCACTATCACCTTCAAACTAAATTTATCTTCTTATCTGAGAAGAGTTTGACCAAGCACGACATAGCATTGGAAAGGTCTCAGAGAGGAATATCAAAACATACAATCCATCAATTCATTCGGGAATCATAATCTCTAAAGATGAATTTTGAGCCACTTTTTCATCATTTGATGTGAAATTTCAAGTCATCGAACTATAATTCTCAATAATCTACTTCCTTTGACTTATCTTATGACATCAATGAAACTGGTTGCCATCAATGATGGCTCTATCTCCAAAAATATCCCCCTTTTCTATTGATATTAACACCACCAAAATTTGATGGTTATTGATGGAAATAGACTGAACTCCCCCTATCAAGATACTATTCTAGTTTGTTGGTTTCTTTTTCTTCTCAACAAATGAAACTCCCCCTACCAAGATACTTGTCCAAAAGTTTTCTCTATGTTCTCTCTCAAATTCCTACTTTCTCTCCCCATTTGGCATCGTTGGAGAAGGGACCTATTGAATATGGATTTTTATCACATGGCTACTTATCACTGCTATATAATTGTTCTTGTATCTTCATGTAGATGTGTTCTATATGTGAATGAATTATCCCATCATGAGTATGCTCCTTGTATTTTAAATTTGAGATATAACCTTAAAATCATCCGTAAAAATATATGATCGACTATATTTTTCTCAATATTTACACTTGAATCTCTTGACTTACTTGGACTACTCAACTTCTGTTTCTGATTGTTACTCCTCTTATGCATGCTCTCCCTCTAAATGCATCTATCCTACATATTCTTGCTTCTTCAAGTTTTATTTCAAAAATATATATTATTAAATAAGATTTCACTAATGCATTATATTTAAGTGATTAGATCTATCCTTGGTTCTTCATGTTTCATTCTACATTCCTTGGTGTTTATTCTCAGGATAGCGAAGAGACCTTATTGCTTGAACCATCTCAAATTCATCCTACAATCATGTTGTATATGTTCTTCATTGTGGCACTTCTAACATTTTATATTGGGCTTGAATATTGGTGGAGATTACTTGCTACTATAAATTTTATTTTTATTTCCAATATACTTGTTATAGAAGTGTGATAATATATTCTATATCTGACATAATCATTCATGGCATAGGTTATACAATCTCTTGCTTTATGTCCAAATCTAGAACATGAGTAACAGTGAACAAAAAACATATTTTGATACTTGGAAACATGAAGTTGTCTTGATGAGTCATTTCTTCTAAATAAGTTTCATGGAAGAGATTAATGTGTTTGTTAATATTTAAATCCTATTCCATTGCTACTTATAAATCCCTTGAGGGGATGTTTTGTCACAGTGGTCCTTATACTCTCATCTTGATTTCTTTCCTTACGTGGGCTAGTTGTATTTTGCTGATTCCTGGTGTCTTTCTAAGTGTCACGTGAGAAGTAAACAAGCTTACGATGATATTTTACTTAAATAAAGCATTCACTCATATTGTTTCTAGATCTTATTAAAGAATTCTTATATGATTCTCCTTGTGATGCCTTTAAGGGTGCCTCACCTCCAGATGTTTCATAATCTTCTTGATAACCAAGAACGATTATGATGAGGAGAGATATTTTTATGCTAAGGATGTGATCTAATGATTCAAAACCTTTAATAAGATTCAAGTTTCAATTGAGTTGATATGAAGACTTCTTTAATTCTTTTCTCAAAAGAACAATTTTTTCTTCAATTTTTTGACAAGGTTCTTCCTTTTTGTTTATATACTTTGACAGGTTCTCATTTATCCTCTTAGTTTCTCCTAGCTCAATTTTGAGAGAGACAATAGAATCAAAACCATAATGACTGTCTTGATATTCTTGCAGTTGTTTTTTTTGTTGACATACCATATTTCTGATATATTTTTATTTTCTAGTTCATTAATGAGTTCTCCTTCATAATCTACTTCTACTTTGATTTCTTCTTTAGCCATGAATACTATTTTTCTTCTTTCTTCATCAAACATGCTCCCATTACTTTCATAATCATTATCCTTTGTGAAGTATAAGCATTTCTTTTCTTTCATTTCATTTTCTTTTATAATCATTAGATTTTAATTTCACTTCATCGTAATTGCGATTCATTTTTTTCATAAGGACATTGAAAAGCATAGTGTCCTATTCTTCCACATTTAAAACATTTAAATATATGCTTACCTTCGAACTTTCCAATTCACTTATTTAATTTTGGGATAAATTTGGCTTATTCTTCCTTTGATTCATGGTTGGAGTCTTCTTGGGCCCCATCCATCCTTCCTTCCTTGGCTTCTTTGAATGTGGCTTCTCCATTTCACGTGTTGTATTTTTTGTCCTTAGTTCATATGTCAAAGGATTCCATGAATGACATCCATGATCAATTTCTTTTTAGATAGCTCTTCAAGGGATGATGCTTTAGGATTGAACCTTGAAGGAAGAGATCTCAATATTTTTTGAAAAAAATTAGCTTCCTTAACCTTTCCACCAAGACCTATGATAAAGTTGACAGTACTATTTACTTGAAGGAAATATGAAGTAATAATTTCATCTTCTTCCATTTTTAAACTTTCAAATTGAACTCTGTAGGTTTGTAATTTGACCTCCTTAACTTTCTTATCCCCTTCATAAAAAATATTGAGCTTCTTCCATAGCTGGCTGGGTGAATTGTGGTGCATCACTTTGAAAACTTTAGTAAGTAATAAACCATTTAAGGTGGAATTTTGGCAATTCCATTGGACATATAGAGATATTTACTAGTTGAATCAGTGGGAGGAATATTCTACTATATTAGTATCCAAGGACATGATGTAGTTTTCCATTCTTATTTTCCAAAAAACATAGTTTGTTCCATCAAATTGAGGAAGCTTTCTTGAAGATTTGATAGAATCCATCTTCCCTATGATCAACCTTCTAGTGATTAATTGTGAATCTTGGAGGAACCAACTATGACACAAACTATTAGACCAATGATTAACTGAGAGTGCAATGAATTAGTGTAATTGCTAATTTTTTATCATCTTAATTCTTTTTGCAATTAATAAAAAATGAAAGCATAATCATGCACCATAAAAAATTATCATCACATCAACACATGTTAACACTAGATGTATGTGGAAACCCTTGCTGGAGAAAACCCCAAATTTCTTTATCTTCTTCACTTTTTTATTAAATTAATTTTCAAGCACCAACTTGTTTAAGGAACCAACACCGAAAAATAAATTTGCAGGAACCAACCTACTAGAGGTACCAACACATAAAATGGATTTGCAAGCACCAACCCCCAAATATGAGAAAGTACTGACTTGTTGTAGCTTAAAACCTAATTAAGGCACCAACCTCTAAAATATGAAAAAATCAACTTGAAATAGGTTTCATATTGATTGAGGCACTAACCTATGCAATATGTAAGCATCAACTCGCAATAAGATTTAACCCGATTAAGGTACCAAGCTATGAAATATGGTAGAAAACTCTTCGCAATATTCAAACTCGATCCACAAGTTCAAAACACAACAAAAAATAATGTTCTTTAATCATCAATCATAAACATATTCTTCATCTCAAAACTTGTTCATGAGTTATAGAGCATATTCAAAATAACCATGACCTCCTCTTCTCAAATATATATTTGCAGCTCCCTGTTTAAAATGCGGACCATGCCAGTCATATGATGGAGAACCTAGTGACGCACAAGGAGCTACTAATTTTTTTTTTTTTTCACCAGTCATACCACTGTAACAAGACCCATACATTAGAGAAAATTTCAACCTAAAATTTCCCATGAAAATTTCATGTAATTTCCATGTCATAATATGTAAACCAATCAAAATCCTTTAAATTTTAAATAAGGTAGATGTAAATATTTTGGATGGAAAAGAAGAAAACAATTTTTTTTTTTTAATTTTACTTTTGGTTTATCTACTTATATGTTTTCTAAATTTCAAGTGTAGACACATGTTGGATGCATAATTAAAATATCCAACGAGTACCCATTATGCATACTTCTCGGAAGACCCACATTGATAAAAAATGAAGATACATTTGAAAAGTGTGATGAACAAGCTTTTTCAATGCATCTTCATTTTTAATTTTTTTTATCAATGTGGATCTTCTTAGAAGTATGCATAATGGTTACTCGTTGCATGTAGAATTTAATTCCGCATCTAAAAAGTGTCTACACTTGAAATTTGAGTAAAACTATAAGGATATAAGCCAAAAATACAATAAGAAAGTAGTTTTATTTTGTTCCCTCTAAAATTCATAACTCTTATTTTATTATTTTTACTATTATTTTATTATTTTTCCTTAGGAGGACACTTTTAGGCTACAATTTCCTCTAGTGCTACTCATACGAGGGAGAGACATGTCATGTATGGATAGCCACTACAATGAGAGCCACACAAGTCAAGTCATACCATGAAGAGGCATCACAAAGCATATCATGTAGAGTGTCACATCAAAAGCTTCTACACCAACAATACCATTGCAGTGAAATAAATATCACACATAGAGAGCCAATTCATACACGTGGACAATCTCTAACCCATGACATATAGGACTACACTACCTTGGTGTTGTTTTGAGTTCTCTATCACCTCAAGTCATATACCCAAGTGTATATTGGAATGCCAGAGCCTAATTTTGATGTGGGTCAAACTTTGAGAACCTTCATGGGACCACACCATGACCAGGTCTTAGGGGTCCATGGTCATCCTTATGCTAACATTAGCATGAAGTCACAACTGCCACGTGGTACTCTCTAAGTGTTTCCATGTGTCACCCAAATTCAGCTGTAGTGGCCAACCAAAAATGTCATTCCAACATGCCATGTGGAGCCTTGTTGGGATACCACATCATCACCATTTTGCCACATCATTATTTCCATGTTATCATCCTTAAGATAGTATTATGCTACCATGTGTCATTTTACTACCATCTATCCTATCCAGATCTACCACCTATGCATCCATGCTAGAGGGTCATATCACAATCATCTATGCTTGGGCATCCACATGGTATCCAAATATGTGTTCCACCTAAAACCTAACACATCTCACTATACAACCATATTTCCAATATAAATCTGCCTCCTATGTGTCTATGATTGAGGGCCATGTCACAATCACCTACACTGGGGGGTCCTCGTGGTATCCAAATATGGAGTCGACATGTCATAGCTACATTGGTTCAATGTGGGGGCATGACCTTCATTAGCCTTCACATAGGTTAATACATCATCCACCATTCATGAAATTTTGAATGACTAGATCTACCCTGAGATGCTTGAGCTTTAACCTTGTTAACCAATGTGCAAGTGCACGTTCCATCCACCATTGTTTGCTCTCAAATTAATGGATCTAGTCTAAAGATGCATGAGAGTTAAAAATTTTGGTTTTTTTTTCAATTTGTTTCATTTCCACCTTCAAAATAATTTATATTATTATTCGAGAAGAATTTGACAGTCTGCTATACCATTGGAAATTCCTTAGAGAGGACTAACCAACTATACCATCAATAGATGAATCATAACCTCAATAATATATCAACGAAATTCAATCCAATTTTTCATCATTTGATGTGATCCTCACGTCATCGAACTGTCACTCTCAACAATCTACTTCCTTTGATGTACGTTTTGATATCAATGACACTAGTTTCCATCAATGAAAACAATATGTCAAACACTATCTATGAAGGGTAACACGAATTTAGGGATTAGAAAACATTAAGCAATAAGGGTATTTGATTGGATGCTAATGAGGTGTTGGTACTAGGTGAGCTATGAACCCCTCTCGATATATCTAGAGAAGACACATTGAAGAATTTGGAGGGAGAAGAGGAGGTTAGGTGATTAGGGGGAGGGATCTTAATTATTTGTACGATATTTAACTATGAATTTTTTTTCTCTCAACGTAACCTTCCTTTCCTCCTTATGACACTCTATCTCTATCCTTATTTGACACAATATCCTCCCCATTATGATGATTCCCCCTTTTCCTCTTTTATTCCTTAAAATATTGAATTTTTTCCTCAAGCACTCTATTTTCCTAATTTTTCTTTTCTCCTTCCAATCTCTTGCCTCCTCCTTGGTAATCCTATGGACTATGTTTAGTAATGAAACCTTTTTATCAACCTTATTCCTTCTATTTTTATTTTCCTCTTTTGTTTCTACACTATCTTAATCCCATCTATTTTACTCTTATTCTACACTCTCTCCTCCATTGTCTTCTTGTACTAGATCATGTTGGCCTTTTTGTATACTTTTCTACCAACATTGATTATATATGGGAAATGTAGGGTTTTTTGTATGGGTTCCTTTCATAAAATCATCCATTATTTTTTTGTTGATCTCTTTTATTTTTTAGGACAAGGCTCAACATCCTAGGGAATATTTAAGATTCCCTCTACATTTTTATAGAGGTGGTACTCCTCTTTCTCATTTAGATATTCAATATAATTTTTAAAATAAGAAGATGACAATATATATATATATATATATATATATATATATATTATATATAATATATATAATTATAATATATTGAACATTTTTGGTGTATATAATAACCACATTTTTTTGGTTGTTATGGGTTAAGAATTTGTGTTAAAGATTTCTTGATCCATACTTTTATACATATTTTTATGTTGGACCATAATCTCTTATTTAACCTAGAGTGAAATATTAACCTATAGTGCAAATATTACTTCCTCAATTTTTTATTTTTTATTTTAATTTCAAATTGTAGTTATTCCAATGATGCCATGTGGTCCTCATTATCATTAACAAAAGTAATTAACCAGTCCTTAATTTTTTACTCTAGAATATCAGTGAGGCTATTAAACTAGTTGGCCCATTAGGCTTTAAACACATTTATTATTTGCTCCATTCTCTCTGTTGTTATAAGCATAAATTCTATTACTAATTATTGTACCTTAATATCATCATAATTTTTAAATGATATGAATAATGTTGTACTTCTTCTATCATCGATCCTAGTATAGTTGCCACTTGATTCTTGTAGCAATTATATGATTATCAACAATGCTCTTACTACCAATTTTATTATTTTGTCTCATGGTAAATCCTATTGATTTATAAGGAAATCATCTAAACAACAGGCTTGAGAAATGAAAGTATTTAAATCATTTTGATAAAAATATTCATCATGTTCCATATCCTTCTGCAAAAAATCCATAAAACATACTCCTTAATTTTGTGACATATTCCTTAATTTTGAGCCGATATTCTAGGCTTTCAAAACAATATTTTTTTCTATGTGGTTCACAAACATTGGATATCTATGACTTTCCTATGCCCAAAAGATATTTGCATGAGAAAAATCCACAAGAAGGGATCAGTTCCTGCTGGCCCAACAACAAAGCCTAACCCTGAGAGTGTCAAGAGAATTGATCCTGTGACCTCTCAATAGAAAAGGTGTTTTAACAACGGGGACTTCGCCAATTGAGCTAGCCCTCGAGGCTACTTTTGAAATAATATTTAGTCAATAATGTTTGATATGAAATTTATTTTTACTCCAATAATTAATTCATTATTTTTCTTGACTCGTTTTAATATCCCCCCTTGTGTATTTTTAGGCTTTTAATATGTAGAAACAAGCACTAATGGTTCTATAAATAAGGGTTTATGACTTAATTCATCCTCAAGCTCATTTATCATTATTTTTAATTTAATATTTTGAATCCCCTACTATAAAAGAATGAGCATGGACATACCTACTAGTCATATATAATTTTAGGAGTCCAAACGGTCCAATTCCTAAAACATCCACTTTTGAATTCCATGTTTTACTTATGTTCTTATTTTCTCACATGGACCTATTGTATATGCAAATTTCTAATTGTGCACTGTACATTGTCAAATATTGTTCTTCAAAAAAAATTAACTCGCCCTTGAGCTAATTTTTCTTCTATTCTCTAGTTTTCAAGAATTCTCAATCCTTCCTAGACAAGTATAGTAGTTTTGTCTATGTCCATATATGCAATATATCTTTAGCCTTCAGAATTCTATCAACACTTTTTTATTTGGATTCTCTTCCATTTGGATTTTGGTTTTGTATGTATTTTCTCATTGTCTCTATTAGGCGGGGGGTGGGGGGGTTGGGCATCACCATCAGCTCCTCCAAAATGTCCTTCATTACTCTCTTCTCTACTATTATTTGATTTTTTCTTTTTTTTTGAGCAGAGGAGGAACTCCTACCTTCTTAGAAGGAAGAATAACACTATTCATCATCTTTACTTCATTTTTTTCCTTTACTTTTGAGAACTAATATTCATTGTATGTTTATTTTTCTCTCTTTTGAGGAGTATTAGGGTCATTGTGTCTAATTCCTTATACAATCCTAGTAAATATATTACCATACCTCATAGATGTGAAATGTTTAGAAAAGTTTCCTTCAAAATCAAATCCTTTAAGGGGTTCTACTTCTATTAGGTTAAATGTATTGAGCATTTTGAAAATTATTTTAAATTTGAAGAATTTATTATCGTCACATTACATACATTAGAGGTTTTAGAAATTATTTTCCTCTTTTTCTTCTTGTCAAAAAGGATATACCATGTCTTTTACTATTTGTAAACTTTAGCTACAAAATTACAATCATAAGAAAATATCAAAAGAAGAGGGATTACTTCATATCCATATAATTTTATATAAGTATGTTCTTCCATTTCCACATCAATTATGTTAGGGCCCTATGGTTCATATGATCAAATGATGATTGGCTATTATCTTTCAGTTGATGGAATTGTAAATAATATTTTATACAGCAAATTATTTCCAAGAAAATAATAGAAAAAGTAAATGGGCTTGCAAGACAAAATGTACCTTTAGCATAAATAAGGTATGTTTTAATATAAGTTAATATTTCTTGTAATGAGTTAATTGTGTCATTTAAACATGATTAATAAATTGTAATAATATGCATTGGCGCTAATTTTTGGTTTTTATAACAAATTCGAAAGCAGCAAAGATTAATTGTTGGCTTGTGGTATATGGCACACACAATCTAACAACCACGGTCTACCCCACCCAGATCAATAGTAGGGGATCGGTTTTGCCCACCCCCCCAGTCCATTATACAGTTATGAGTAGGGGGATTCGAAAAGTGGATTCACTATTCATAGGACACACGCTGCGTGGTGGACACTCAGCATTTCGCAAACCCCCTGCTCAATAACCCTTACCACATACCCCCCCGAAAACTAGTCCTATCTCTTGCCAATATAAACTTCTGCTATTTCATCCTAACTACCATGAATCAACATTCCTTCCACTCACATTCTACCAAGTGGACCTCGCATCCCCACCTCCCTCCTACATCGTTCCCTTTCCCCCCACTACCTGTCTGCCACCACACATCGACGAACCCCACTTCCTTTCCACCAACCATGTGCCTCCACATCATTCCCTGCCTCCATGTCACCTCTCGCTTCCACATCATATATTCATTTCATACCATTCCCGCTAGATCAATAATGAATGTTAGTGAATTAAATTTAGCACTAAGCTGGAAAAATAATTAGTTGAAACTATGTTAATTCCTATACAACACAATGATTTCGAGCACGGTTTCTATACAAATAAGAATAATTTTTTAAAAAATTAAAGAGGTTTTTGTCTAGAACAAACCCATTTAAAAAATCATGTCTTTGTTTTCTATAGCTATTATGGTTTAGGAGATTCAAATGAATCTTTGATGGCATATTTTCCATAAATTTCCTGTTTTAAGTCACTATTTTCAAATGTAGTTTTTGAACAGATGAAAATGAATTTTCAAAAACAAAAATAGGTTTTTGTTGGTAACATCCTCGTATAGAAAAAATTTCTCATTTTTTTCATAGATATCATGGATTGAGATATTCAACGGGATCACCGGACCTTATGTTTCAGAATTTCGTGAGGAAAAAGCTCATGGGTAGCTAGTGACTTGGATGCCACCTCATCAAATACGACTTTCTATCAAATTCGAATTGTTGTTCCCTATCACTAACAATCCTCAAAGATAGTTCCAAGGATAATCATAATTTTTAATGTCCTACATTTTATTCCTATTTTTGTGACATAATTTTCAGATATTTGTAATAAATCTTGATATTTTTTATCAAGATATTTTGTGAAGAATTTGTATAAACACTTCATCAATTGAAGTAATAAGTGTTGTGAATTGAGTACGAAAAGGACTATTAATGTAAAGTTGTTCCACAAGTTCCTATGGACATATTTTCAATAATACAAAAGCTTTTACAGTAGATTCCTATGTCATATTTTGTTGGTGAAGTGATTTCTCTCTTGTAATGTGTTTCCTTCTATGTAATTTCATATGTGTTTCTGATCTATTTTATTCAAAGAAAATTATGAATCTGAATTTGTTTAAGTACACTCAATTTTGTCATTTGAACAATTTCAATGTTTTCAACTGAAGTTGAGAAATAAGATTCTTAATTCCTCCTTGCTTCATGGACACTTGATCTCTTCTTCTTTCCCATCTCATCAAGCATATAAGAGCTAACAAATATTCCTACCTTGCCCTGTTAAACATGTCCATCACTATTGAAATAGATCCATTTGAAACTTAATTGACTCCATTTCCCAATAGTTTTCCCTTGTTGTTCCTACCAAACCATCTCAAAAGCGAAACCCTAAACTTCACATCTAGCCTAAAAACCTACAAAGCAAATGAAGCTAAATCTAATAGATAGATCCCTCTCTGAGTTTATGAGGGCTATCTCCTAGACTTAATAGTGATTATGTTGTTACCTCTAGGTTTCCTTCACAGCCATGGAAAACTACAAATTTCTAACATTCTAGCAACCATACTAGGGAATGAACAGTTTCATCTTCCCCAGGAAAGATTAACAAATTTCAGATCTCATCGCTGGTGATGGACAACAATCAAACATATGAAGGCTGAAACATTCACTTGGTGACTCCATGGTCAAGAATCTGGAGCTCAAAGCTTTCATGGTCACTCCATTGACTGAATAATCTAGAGCTTAAATTGCACAACTGGTTGTTGCATTAGTCACAATGTCAAGATATGTAAAAGTTTCTCTTTCTACTGAAGCTTTAGAAGAATTCTGGGGTGAGTTTGAAGATTATCAAATTGATGAAGTTTTTTCTACGACCATGCTTTATTGTTTGAAATCATTCAAGTATTCATCTGAAAATAAAGTTTGTTTTCTTGAGTCATTTTCTGAAAGACTCGAGAAGGACATTGAACTCTTAAATACTCAGATTCAGTCCTATAGTTTCCAAGCTTCGAGAAAGTTCTTTGAAAATCTTCCTTCACCAAAATGAGAGGAAATTTGACTGCCCTTTGATTTTCAGATTGATAAATTTTATGTTTTTTAACACAAGGATGACATTGTACATTGAAAACCATGGTTTAACATTGATTATACCACTGGAAAATTCAGCCATGTTAAACTGGACATTGAATACCTAGAGGATCAACTAATAGATTATGTCTTTATTGATCCCATAGCAGACTACATGAAGGGTTTTTTCAGCTTGAGTTTTCCACCATGTTTAAACAATAAGAACTAGATCCATCATCAGTTTCCATTGTTATTACATTTTCCATCTTTAATTTTTGCAACATGTAGTCAAGCAACCCATTTATTTCAGTAGCTACTTGATAGACTTCATTGGCATTTTTGTTTCATTTGATTCCGTAGCTTTTTAGGAGTGTAGGGTAGGTAAGTGTGTGCCAGTAAGCTCAATACTCTGAGCATATTTTTCAGTCACATTTTTCAAATTTCATTTTGCATCAGAGTTTATGGTTGGTAGTATTCAGTATCATTTTCAGTTTGTATAGGCATTTGAGTTTCAAAACAAGTCACAAGTTGTAGGCTAGGGGTGTGATATCTATTGAATGGTCAAGCACTGGAGTTGTGGGTCCTTAGCACCTCACTGGGAGGATGCCATCCCTAGTTGGAGCCACAGTTAGGGTCCTATGTATCATAAGATCAAATGATTATTGAATATTATCTTTCTTTTTATTGAATTGTAAATAATATTGTATTCTCCAAATTATTTCCAGGAAAAAAATAGATAAAGTAAACGGGCTTGCAAGACAAAATGCGCCTTTAGGGTAAAATAAGTGTGTTTTAGTATAATTTAATCCTTCTTCTAATGAGTTAATCATGTCATTTAAACATGACTAATAAATTGTAATAATATGCATTGGCAGTAATTTTTGGCTTTTATAACAAAGTCAAGAGCGACAAAGATTAATTGTTGGCTTGTGGTATATCGCATGCAAAATCTAGCAGCCATGATCAAATGGAGCTGGGTAGTTTAGGTCTGGGATATTAGGTCAGAATATAGGGTGTTCTATGGGGCAAGGTAGGTATAGGCTTTAGCACTTGAAATTAAGTGAAGTGATGTGTCTAGGACTAGCGAGGAGCTAAGGAGGACATGTAGTAATCATGGATCCTTATCAAACAACAAAAAACATAGAATGCTAAATGATTTCCCAAGGTAGAGCACTGTAAACAATGGATTCTACCTATCTATATTGATATCATTCAATTAGAAGAAAATATGCTAAAATTGATAACAGAAGAAGAAACTATGCTAAAATTCCATACCATGAGAATCCCATAAAAATCGCTGCAATTTCTATTAATTTCCTTGCCAAACTGCTTACAATGGTGTACAATCAAGCTCAGAGCATCCAAGTGAGTCCAACCTCACAAAATGACCAAGAAAACACATAATGTAGACATCTAAATTACTCATCCTAACCTTCAGGGGTCAAATCCATGAGAAGATGGGTTGTTTCAACCATTTCCCAGCAAAGAACTGGAATATAGGTAGCCAAACCACCTGCCTCTAAAACAGGGGAAACTAATTCATTTGCCTCAAAACCACCTCTAACTAAGGAATCTACCCTCTAACACTATTTTACCATTACGTTTACATGCCATGTCATCAATTACATCAGTGAAATCATCAATGAGGAGAGAGAAATCAAATTCATAGTCAAAACAGGCGAATTTTGGCTTCCTGAGCAAAATGGCCCTAAGCGCAGTGCCACTTTCCACCTGATTTTGGAGGCCTTCCCCTTAGCCAAATTGAGCCCATGATAGCTCATTGGAAATTTATTCCAGTATAGTTTCTAGAACACCTAGAATGTTTGCATTTGGAGGTCATTTGGCCCCTCAGAAATTGAATCTCCCAAGACTACTTCTGTGTGTCCAAAAAGAGGCAAAAATGTCATTTTTGGATAGTTTTTGGACCTTTTGGTGGACCAGATCTGCTTCAAAACTTCTAAAAATTTCCAAGATGCATGTCCTCATCATTTTGAATCCAAAAATTTCAACCTTTTCTCCATTGGATTCCCCAGGAAAAATCACCGCGCCAAATTTTCTGTGTTGTGAATTTCAAATTTTCAAAAATACAAAAACTTAAAATTTTCCCAAATTTGGCATGAAGCACCACCATCAAGTGCTTTGGTTGGCCAAGGAGGCTTTAGCCGACATTTTGAGTCTATATTCTCTTTCTTCCCTCTAAGTCTCTCCTCAACCTAGCTTTCATCATCTTCATTCTCATGTTGCAAATTTTGTTCTGTGTCCTATAATGATAGGCCATGTGCCTTCTCATTTGGTTATCTCTGTTGGCCCTCTGAAATGATAGCTAGTGATATTGTGAATGTTACTCTAGCAAGTGTCACCTCATAGTTATGAAAATGAGCCACAAAAATTCTGGCCAACTCATGATGAAACTGAGCTTTTTCCACTAATTCACAGAATTCAAAACATCCATGGTGTCTAAAACAAGAGACTGCAAGTGGGCAAGCTTGCAATTCTCTTAAACTGGTGGGCTCTTCTCTTAATATTTTTCCTCCCTTGTGAGGCTTTCTCTACCTATGTCTCTCCATAGAACTATCACTGGCTGTCTCTTCATCATACTCAAAATCACTTCCTTTGTCCATGTTTTAGTTAACTCTCTTAGTTTGCACATTTTTTACAATGTATGGGATGAATGGTGTGTGCAATGGCTTGGACGATTGGGTGTGAGTGAAGCTATGAGAAAAATATAAGAAGGAGGGGGTTTAGGGAGTGATAAATGAGTGGTAAAATGTGATAACAGTGGTGGGGATAATGTTATGAAACCAGCTCACAAAAAGATAGAATAGAGAGATCAACACCTTAGAATTTAGCCTCTTCGAGGGGGCAACATCCTTTACATTACACAAATGAACAATTCTTGGATGATTCAAATGACAAGACCTCCTTTCTATATAGGAGTCTAAGGGTCATAATATAATAAGAGCTGACATAACAATAATAATGTAAGGGCACAATAATAACAATAGTGGGCTTCTATGGGGCATAATAGTAACACTATGGGGACTACATGGGTACACCAATATAATAAGGGGGTTGTACTAATAACAATAAGGGGTTACACTAGTAGTATAGGGGCCTAACATGCCCCTCTCCTTCAAAAAGTGTTGTCCTC